>JAATHB010000039.1:0-79694 GCA_014822075.1 Fusarium buharicum
GTTTTTATATATATATAATTAGAATATCCTCAGGTGTCCAGTTCTAAGCTCCCCGTAACCTTGGGGATTGATAGAATCCGCAGCGCCTTACAAGAAGCTGCCATGGCGCGCCGCCCCCACGGCAGGCGATGAAGAGCGCCAATATTACTACGGCTTGCCAAGCAGAGTAGTGCAAGAAGGTAACTGGCCAGTTCGTAGAAGATTTCGGAGCATCGGAGACCACGCCGTTGTGAACTCGTGGAACGATATCAGTAACCCCTTGCGACGAGAGATAGTGAAGGCTATTGAAGAGATCAATTGGACTGCCGTGGATATTCTGCGTCGATAACTTCACAGAGTCATTGTTGGATAGTTCCCGTTACTCTTCTCGCCCCAGTTAAGAAAACCCGACGCCGGTTCCCGAAGGATACGATGTCGTGATCGCGTGCAAGTCCATCGTCAAGCACTATGTGATCCAGGAAATTGAAGTTGAAATGGAAGAGTCTGAAGTTTACTTCGTACATAGTTGAAGTTGATCCACTACGGGGGTGATTTGAAGGATCTGTTGCGAATAAGCTGCCCCCTGTAGAGGATTCGGTCGCTTATGAGTGACACCGTATCCTCTCGCGTGGTCCGGGAAAAGATGGCATACTAAAGCCATATTTAAGCCAGTCTACTCCATCTGCACAACTTTATTGACAATCAAAGTGGATGAAATTTAGAAAGTTAAAACAAATGGTTATAAACTTAGATAGATACTGGGTTGATGTCTCATAGTAGACCAAGTGTTTCCCTGGCCGCGTTCAGTATCCATGGTTTAGAACAAGGATCGAAGTCAGCGGGTCGATCAGGCAGAACCTCCACTACCTAACTAATTAGTGCCAGTGCTGCCTACAACCTAGAACACTAACAAGTCTTGAATTGATGAAAGACGCAGAAAGCATATATATAAATACGTTAATGCGCGCGCTCTGGTAAGATATCTAGAAACTACTCTATCTATACTCCTTCGCCAACTAGATCGTCAATCTTTTCCACTTTTAAACTGCTAAAAGTACAAGCCGTCAAAACGTCACGATAAGTCGTGTTATATCATGTCGACCTCTCTCTCAATACCATCTTTACTAGACAATTTCTCCCTCTTCCCCCAGTTTCCACCAGAAATTCAGCTTGAGATCTTGAGCAACTGCCTCCAAAACGACCTAATCTGTCTTTCGTTAACATGTCATGCTCTGCGTTCGCTTGCCCTACCACTTATTGCGGCCAAGCCATCACTCACCAGGGTAGACCAACTTGAAACCAATGTACAAGCTTCAACAAACTGTGGGTTCCCCAATGGCACACAGAGACGAGGGCATACCTGTAATGGTATAGGAGGAAAACAGCTGTTTTATGATCCTTATTCACATCGTACTGGTCGCCATAACTTCAAGGACTACAGTGTCTGCTGGAACTGTCGGAAATATCCACCTGAGCATCTTGTTTGTCAAGTCCCTAGATGCAAGCGTCACTGCGCCTGCATTTCATGCCCTCTTTATATGCGACTGCGTGGCTGGATGGGGAGCAAGAGACGATACTGCGCTGAATGTCGAAAATTTACCACCAGGACGAGAAAGCAGAACGGCAGATGTAAGTTGGGTCGTATTTCTCTGTGCTGATGTATGTCCATATTGACTTTATACAAGGCACTCATGGAATACCAAAAGTTCGCAAAGCTTCGAATAATCACTGGACCCGATCTCGAAATGGACTGTCCTATGGACGCCGCTGGTGGCAAAAATGGGGTACATATGGAATTGACCACGAGGCATATCGGCCAGATGCAGTTCCGAAGCGGAATGCAAGGGTTGTGTGAGGTTGGAATCGGCTATGGGGAGTTGGTATAGGTGAACGAGGTGGAAGTGATTATAAGTGTTAGTGTATCAGAGCCCAATCTAGGTGTGTAATTCAGGATGAAGAAATCAGAGATACCGGCCACCACATAGAAATAATATACCTAGAAGGACAAATGGAGAACTATGCGATTTGATTCGTTACCCTTCTTCCTAGTTATATCGCTCAAGAGGATGGCCTCGCCATTCAATCAAGATTCCAAATCGCCTGTCTTTCGAAAGCGCCCGCAGCTTGCTTACTCGCCTGGCGCTAGAGCTATTCAAAGCACGCTGAACCATCACTTAACCCAAACTGGGGATGGCTTGCAAGCTGAAGTGAAGTGTGCTTATGCATCAATTGACAAAACCTCGCATTGATTCGCCTATCATGAGGCGCCGTCCAGGTACCCTCTTCAGCTAAGCTGCAAGTCAGCGGAGGGAATGCTCAATTTGGTGCCTTTTTGCAACAACTGGCCACCCACTAACACGGTAGTGTGGTATGGTGACCTCTGTAGGGCTGACCCGTTGCTCTTTAGCCGCCAGACAGTCTATAAGTAATGCCTCACGCCCGTCAAGAGATAGTTGGACGAACAAACACTAACTATTGCAAGATGGCCCTCGAATCCAAACCCAAGCTTCCAGAAGACCTTAAGCATGAAGAGGATCGTGATGTGGCCGATCTGTGGAAAGATGCCCTCAAGGCCTACAAGGGTATTGTGGGTTTCGACCTGGAGAAGAAGTTTGACAATGTCCAAGCCATGATTGACCAGGGGACAAAAGAAATGAACAACTTTCACAAGTTTCGGCATAACGACAAGAAAGTAGACAAGCTGAGAACATTGTTTGCGGATAACCTTGACTATATCGAGAAAGGAACTCAGCAACTCATCTCGGCTGCGACACCGGCCTTTCCTCCAGCTGCCGCCATCGGTACAGCCATTACATTCATGCTAGGAGTGAGTTTAACACCACGCATGGAAGCAGTCGCTAATTGTTAGGCATGCCGAGACCAACGGGCTGATTACGACCTTGTCGTTGTATTCTTTGAAGACATGAATGGCTTCTTACAGCGTACCGTCATTCTTGAGTCTAGACTGCCTGCCCTCAAGGCCTATCAGAATTGCCTAATGGATGTGTTTTCCTCGTTTTTGGCAATGTGCGGCTACGCTCACAAGTACATTGAACTTGGTCGATTCAGTAAGCCATCCAACCAGTTACTGGACCTATCTAACAGGAGCAGAAAAATGGATCAGCAATCTACTGTTAGGGCAGGATGGTGATTTGAGTGGTGCCCGTAAAGCCATGGACGTCAAGCTGTCACGCCTTCAGAATGCCACCGAGTTTGCTATTCTTGGTAACACAGAAGACATTAAAAAGATGAATTTTGAGCTCCAACAGAACTCGGACACGCACACCGCTATGCTTAAAGACCAGAAGGATGTTATGGCGTCTATCCAGGATACGACAGACTCTATTCGTAGCGACATGGCCAAGCTTTTGAAGGCTTTCGACGACCAAAAGAAGGAAAAGACGGCTAAGCCCAAGGGAAAGACTCTCGCTACTGATCAGAACAAGCCAGCCTCAGCAAAACGTATTCGAAATCTTCTCCCAGAGGTTGAGGGCGAAGACCATGAATATTACATATTGAAGGACACTATCGTCGCCGATACCTGCAACTGGGTATTTGATGAACCTCAGTGGGAAGAATGGCAGGCTAGTGAAGGATCGCATCCTCTTCTCGCTATCACCGGACAACCAGGCGTGGGGAAAAGTCATATTGGTGCCAGCGTTTACGAAAAGCTGCGCCAAGAAGCTGAAGGCGACTCTGCAAAGCATCTCTGTGCAGCGCAGTTCTATTTCCGAGAACAGACTCAAAGTTTGTCAAACTTCTATAATGCGGTTGTAACCACAATCAACCAGGTCGTCGAGCAGAGTGCACCGATTTGCGAGCTCATCTACATTGAGTACAGCAAAGATGAGAATTCTCTCAATGTCATGGACTGGGAAGACTTGACTCGCAATCTTCTCGCTCCTGCCTTTCGCAAAGACTCCAAGAACCACCTCTATCTCATGCTTGATGGTATTGACGAGCTGCAAGACATGGAGCCTCTGATAAAATTCCTAGAGATTGTCAAGAACGAGGAGCTTCGCATCTCTGTCGTCGTTACCGCCCGACCTAGCGTTCTACTTAGGATCTCTGATATTGTTCCAACTCTCAACATTGAGGTTGACAAGGAAAAGCAGAAGCTAGACCTCAAGGAATTGGTCTGGAGCCGTCTGAATTCTTTAAGTTCTCTACGAACCTTTAGTCGATATGTGAAGCAGAGAGTTGCCGACAAGGTGGAGCAATTTGCACCAAGTAAGTCCCCAAAAGCTCATATGGCTTGTACTAACAGGTAAGATATGCTCTATGCCGAGCACATGCTTCTTCGATTCAATGCTCTCGACCGTGAAGCTGCTGTACTCCGCAGTCTTGATAAGCCATTGCCAGCAGATCTCCATGAACTATATGAAACTCTTGTTGGAGAGTGTTATAAACACTTAGCCTCAAACCACGAGTATATGGTCAATAGACTTCTGCACTGGGTTGCCTATTCTTTCCGATCTTTATCTCTCGACGAAGTGGTATCTCTTTTGAGACTGTGGGCCAATGACAACGATTTCGATGTTGAAGAGATTCCGGAGCCATTCGCCAAGTTTATCAGAGTCGGTGATCCTGGTGCAGATGCGGAAGCTCGTGCAAAGATCAAAGCTCACGGAGGTTGGGGTACTGCTGTCAGTCAACTCGACAAAAGTCAAGACACTAGCCAGGATGCTATTTACAACGACGGAGGCCTTCCCGTCAAGTTTCATGAGCGTTCCATGAGATCCTTCTTTCGTGAAGCGCCCCGGAAGAAAAATTCTCGACGTTGGAAGGCTTCAGAAGCCCACCGTCAGATTTTCATCGACTGCGCTAAAGTGGCATGTCAGGAGGGTGAAAACAAGACGACGATCGTGCAGCCCTTGATGCAGTATACGGTTCAATACCTGTTCAGCCACTGGAAAGCAATTGATCCCCAAGATCACTCTGCACAAGAGCAAGCCGAAGTGATGGAGGCGTTTGCGATCCTCATGCGCGACAAGCACCATTTTGCTACTCTTTGTGATCAGTATCAGGCCGACTACAATATAGAGTTTGGAGAGGAAGCATTTGAAAGAGTATCCGCCTGGGCTAAATTGCTCGAGAGCAACAAATCTTTGTTGACCGAGGAGGTTGCGGAATGGTGGTCTGGGCTGGCAGAGAACCCTCGAAACTGTCTGCTCCAACTTATCAAAGCCCATCTCCGAAGAGTTTACGTGGCCAAGGACTCTGCCAGTGCGCTCACTTCTTTCAAAGCAGTAAAAAATGCTATGCAACTGGTAAGTTAAAACCATGCGTCATTAACAACATACTAACAAGAACAGAGCAAAATGCATGACAAGCTGGTAGAACATGCCAAAAAGAACTTTGGAGATGAGGTGGGAGACACCAATGGTCCTCTCAACGAATCTCAAGCGGCCATGGCCATTGAAGGCCTTTTTGATGACGTGGAGATGAACTCTTCAGCCTATCGTGCTGTAGCATCCATTCTGCTACACTACGAGAAATATGAACAGGCGGCCACGACATGCCTAAAAGCTGTGGAGGGGGCTGAGACGCCACTCGAGAAAATCAAGAGCTTTGCAACCATGGCACAGATCCAGTTCAAGTTGGAGACCGGAGAGGCTTACTCATATGCAAATCGATGTATCGAGACCCTTGATCATGAATCTGTCCCTTCGACACTCAAACGCGAGGCATACGTTACCAGGGCCAGAATTGAGTTTGAGCTTGACAAGTACGACGAAGCTGTCGAGTCATACAAGCAAGCTCGACTCTCGGATCCTACTGGCCTAACCACTGGTGATGTCCTTAACGAAGAGATAGACATGTTTGCGGAACACGAAGACAAAACGCGCTATATCGAAACTCTCAAGAGTTGGAACCCATTGGAAAGGTTGACCTGGATGGCATGGGAGTATGTGGACCTATTTGCCGATCGTCACGATGTCATCCGAGACGCGGCACTCCAAACTAACGAGGTAGACTTTATTATGGAAATCTACGAAGAGTCTATCAAGTACCTGGATAACGTCAACGCAGCGGCTCCCTTTCGCTGCGAGCTCGCATTACTTCACTGGCAGGTCCGCGACGATCCCGAAACTGCCCGTAAAGTGTTGGATGAGGTGCTCGAAAGCAGTTCAACCGGTTGGCCCTACGCTGTCACCGAAGAAACTCCCAACATGATTTTGGACAGGGTGATTGGATATCAGTCAGACATTGCATGGAGGCTGTTCCAAGAATCTTCTGATCCAGAAGTCAAGTGTGAGCTTCTCAAGTCACTCCAAGGGCTTTTGTCTCGTCCTCTGGCACTGGATGTACCACCTACTTCGGATACATACATCTTTCACCAACCTCTGGCTATTGCTCGGATGTATCTCAAGCTGGGACCTACAAGAGAAGCCCAAAAGACTCTTCAGGGCGTGATTAATGGTTGCATTGACGCGCTTAGTGATAATGTTGGATGGAACGACAGCCATTGTTTATCATTCCTCGCTATAAGTCTCGGTATCTTGGGGAAAATCAGCAAGAGTGAAGAGAAACTTATGCGTGTGGCACGCATCTTGCTCTCAGCCCAGTTTAGTCAACTGGACCTGAATGTCACCCATGGCGACAGCGATAGTGAAAGTGAAGCGAGTGAACCCGGTGGCGGGTCATGGAACGGATCGGATGCGGCATCAAATGATGGGTCTGCAGCAGAAAGCCAAGCCGGAAGCGAAGCCGGGTCTGAGCGGGGATCTAGAGCCTCAGATACTGGCTCTACCGGTAGGCCTGGTAGTGAATCCGGCAGCGAGTCTGGGAGCGAAGACGAACTGCCCACAGACGAAGGAGACTTGATCGGCGACTCCGGCTGGCGAGCTTGTGATGGCGCTTGTAATCCCTACAAAGAGTTTAACTACTGGGGAAACAGGATTGCATACCAATGCATGACTTGCCACGACGGATTTCTTTGCGAAGACTGCTACGAAAATCGCCTTTCAGCAAACAGAGGCGAACCTCTCAAGACTCGACTATATTGTGGTAAGGATCATGAATATCTGAAAATGCCTATTGAAGGATGGCATGGAGTCAAGGATGGAAAGGTGATGCTCGAGGGTGAAGACCCAATCGAGTTTAAAGAGCTTTTGAGACAGATTCGCGATGAACTTTGTAAGCAGGCATGGGATGAGTTTTGGTTGGGATAAGGACCAGGAGGTTCCTGAACGTGTTTTCTCAATAAAGACTCTATATTTACGCTTCATGTTTATTTATAGCCTCGAAAGGTCGCCCTCCTGCTTCTGTACCCATGTTCTTATGGCTTTAATCAGCTCTTCTACTTCTGTGATGGTGTTCCCTGCGTGTAAACATATTCGCACCCGTTCACTACCTTTGGGTACTGTAGGTGCCACGATTGGACGGACAGTAAACCCTCTTTGCTGGCAGAAGTGAGCTAGGCTGCGTGGTTGTGATGTGAAAATGGGAATAATGGGCGATTTCGGTGCTTGGTCAACATGAATGGATTGGGCTTCCGAGGACATTGAAAGCAGTAGGCCGTGAGTGTGCTTGACCAGATTCCAAAGATGGGCCAGTCGAGCATCAGCCCGACCACTGGACAAGTATTGATAAGACACTCCAATACTAGCAAGGCATGATAATGGCATTGCGGTCGTATAAATAAGAGTTCGTGCGTAGTTTATGAGATACTCTCGGGTCGTGGAAGAGCACAAAACAATAGCTACAAGGTTAGCATTTTTCTAGATTGGTGACTGAAACTCACCTCCGAATGAACTCATGGCCTTGCCAAAGGTGTGTAGTCGAGCGAAGATTTCCTTTTCCAGGCCCATCTCACAAACAAGACCTCGACCTTGGTTTCCAAAGATGCCAGTAGAATGTGCTTCGTCCACGATTATGTAGCCGTTACCAGAGAGTCGACTTTTGACACAATTGACGATTTCCTTTAGAGGAGCGACGTCGCCATCCATACTGTAGACGCCTTCAACAAGGATGAACACAGACCTTTCATCCTGGAAACCTCTCAAAATAGTGTCGAGTCCTCCTTCGCCTTGCACACAATTGTGCTTAAATGGTATTCTCTGTCCTGCTCTGCTTAACCTCATTCCATCGTGGGCGCTTGCATGGATGAGCTCGTCGTAGACAACCACATCGTCAGGCTGAGGTAAACAGTTCACAAGCCCAACATTGGCGTCAAACCCCGAGTTGAAGAGTAACCCAGCTGGTGCGTTGTGAAACGCTGCAATGTCGCGCTCCAAATTCTCGGCCAGCGTAGAGTTGCCATCCAACAGGCGTGAGCCACCCGAACCTAGCAAGGGAGGCGGATCTGCAGGCTTCTCAAGAAGGGAATGATAAGCGGATCGGATCTCGGGTACCTGAGATAAGGACAAGTATGCGTTGGACGAAAAGTCGACATTATCGGCAGGAAAGGTTGTCAATTGACGAAGTTGAAAACGTTTCTTGCGATCCGCAAGCCGTGCCGCCAGGATCTCTTCAAGCTTCGACATGATGTTGTAACCGAGTCAATGGCTACTTGCGGAATTTGTTGAGTTAGTCTCTGTTGACCCTGTTGACCCTGTTGAGCAAATTTCCCCGCGTCCGGAGTAAGATGCCGATCTAGCTCCAAGCCTCCAACCCAGTAACTATTAAACCTCGGGCGTCTCCCCTTAACCTACAGCTCATTCTCGACAAAATGGCGCCGGTGCCGGCTCTTTTGTGGCGGTCCCTACGCGTCCATCAAGTCTATGGAGCGAATACGGACGTGGGAAAGACAATCTTTAGCACGATCCTGTGCAATTCCGCGGCCAAGCACTGGGGTGAAAAGACATGGTTTCTAAAGCCTGTATCTACAGGAGCTCCCCATGAAGCTGATAGCTGGTGTAAGTGCTTGAATATGATGATGAGCCAAGCTAATTGAAGTAGATGAACCCTGTTTTCTAAAAGAAATTATCTAACAAGTCAGTCATATTCAGAGATATGCACTGTTGACTGCTCAAGAGACATTATTTCAGTACGATATCCCATGCAGCCCACACATTGCTGCTAGAGCCTCTGGAAAGGTATGTAGCCAATTGATTCGCAGACTCAGCTAACAAATGCAGCCTGTACCCTCCGATGAGGTTGTTCTCGCCAAGATTCATGATTCCGTCTCTCAGCGCGCCACAGAGGGTCCAGGATGGTTATTTCTAGAGACTGCTGGGGGCGTTCACTCACCCGGTCCGTCAGGAACACCTCAAGCTGATCTTTATGCTCCTCTACGCGCACCTGTTATTCTCGTTGGTGATGCCAAACTCGGCGGAATCTCTCAGACCATTTCAGCGTACGAGTCATTGAGAATTCGTGGCCACAGTATTGAATCAATCCTTCTGTTCCAGGACGCCAAGTATGAGAATTACCAATTCCTCAAGGACTATTTTGCAAAGCAGGGCGGTATTTCAGTGGACACTGTTCCTGAACCACCCGCTCGCCTTGATAATGAGAACGATGATATCGAACAGATGACAGAGTACTATGCCTCTCTGAGCGATGGTAACATGCAGCATGTTCTTGAGCGTCTAGATAAACGAGGCCAAGATCGCATCTCACGTCTAGAATCGCTAAGTGAAAAGGCAAGCAGTCAAATCTGGTATCCGTTTACACAACAAAAGCTCGTCTCGGCAAACACCATCGCAGCCATCGACTCTGCGCATGGTGATTACTTTCAGGTCCTCAACAAGAACTCGGACAACCTGCTTCAGCCTGCGTTTGACGGCTCTGCTTCCTGGTGGTCTCAAGGACTTGGTCATGCAAACTCTCGTCTTACTCTTGCCGCAGCCTACGCAGCAGGTAGATATGGACATGTCATGTTTGCAGAGGCCATCCATGAACCTGCTTTGGCTTTAGCAGAGATGCTACTCAAAGGAGCACAGAACCCTCGATTCTCGCGCGTCTTTTACTCCGACAACGGCAGCACAGGTTGTGAGGTTGCAGTCAAGATGGCTCTGCGAGCAGCAAGACTTCGATACGGCTGGGGACCTAATGACAACGTTCATATTCTTGGACTCAAAGGAAGCTATCATGGAGACACTATTGGTGCCATGGACTGTGCAGAGCCTTGCGTTTACAACGAAAAGATTGAATGGTACGAAGGCAAAGGATACTGGTTTGACTATCCCACAATCCAATGCGTCAAAGGGAAATGGATCATCAATGTTCCTGAAGGCCTTCGGAAGGATTTGGGAGAAGGCGCTCAGCTCAAGTCCATCTCCGAAGTGTTTAACCTTGAATCCCGACTCAAGACCGAGCAGTACCGAAAGTATGAGCGATACATTGAGAATGTTCTCGAGAAGCTTCAAGCTGCCGGTCGCAAGTTTGGCGCTTTGATGATGGAGCCTATTATCCTCGGCGCTGGAGGCATGATATTTGTGTATGTTCCCTGTCTCTTTTACGACTCTGCTGACTCTCTAGTGATCCTCTCTTCCAAAGAGCCCTTGTTGATGTTGTCCGTCGATCTCCTCACCTTTTTGGTAAAGGTTACACGCCAACTGACCCACTGTCATGGTCTGGACTCCCAGTCATCTTTGACGAAGTCTTTACCGGCTTGTACCGACTGGGTCGGTTTACCGCGGCGTCTTTTCTCGGAACAGATGCCGACATTTCGGTCAACGCTAAGCTACTCACCGGCGGTCTTGTCCCGCTCTGTACAACAATGGCTTCAGAGAACATCTTTGACGCGTTCAAAAGTGACGACAAGAGCGATGCACTCTTGCATGGACATAGTTACACTGCACATGCCGTGGGCTGTCAAGTAGCTGTTGAGTCAGTCGAGGAGATGCAAAACATGGAGAGCCAAGGTGCTTGGAAATGGGCGGAAGATGACTGGGCCGAGCCAGACACCCAAGCCTGGTCTGTATGGTCTCGCGACTTTGTCAACACAGTCTCACATAATCCCCAAGTTTTGGGTGTCTGGGCTCTTGGAAGTGTCTTGGCAATAAGCCTACGGGACGATGATGGTGTAGGATACAAGAGCTTGGCTGCCAAGAAGCTTCAGACTCATCTCCGGGAGGGTACTGGGTCATGGAACGCCCACAGCAGAGTCCTGGGCAACGTATTCTATGTCATGGCTGGTCAAAAGACAAGCCAACAGAGCATTGGAGAACTGCAGGGTCTTTTATTGGGAGCATTGCGTAAATAACTATGATCTCATTGGCAAGAAAAGTGGCTCTGAAGATCATCCCCTCGTCTGGATTGAAATCGTCATCAAGATTTATTTTTCCTCAATACAAGTCAAAATGAGTGTTCAATCGAATCATGAACCAGCCAGCAAGACTCGAGAGCAGTCAATATCGGAATTTATCGAACGAACAAAGGACATTCAGAAGAACCACCCTGATGTCGACTTTAAATCCACTGTGATTGAGCCAACCATGAATCTCATGTTCGACATCAGAGTACTACTACCACTTGATCAATTGAACCAGCTGACTGTTGTAGGAGAATCTCGAAGAAAAGAAACGAATGAAACATGAAGCATTGATTACTTTGATGCTTCAAAACGCAGGAGATCCAGCCAAGGCGGAAAAGTACCTCTGGGAGGCTAGGGATTATCTAAAGCCTTATCCCAACATTCTCAAGCAATTTGACGACATTTATATCAATCAAAGGCCAGTCTCAGTCATGCTTTCTCAGTTGCACGAGACCATGACCCTAAAAGGAGCCAAGTCTGGGAAGAATAGCCAAGAATAGTCAACAGTAGCTATACCATACCAGATAACTCGGAGACAGAACTTAAGCACACTAAAGTCCATTTCTATTTCTAGAGCTAAGTTCCTGCCGCTTTAAGCTAAGTTAGTGCTAAGGCGGGTTAAGTAACCTTCTTTTCAGGCAGAAGAGGTTAAACCTACAGTCACTTAGTCCACAAGAGACTTGGCATTGTGAGGTCTTACTCACAACCAGCCTGCGCAGTATTCCATATAGAGATCAGCCAAGGTTTAAAGCATACAGCAAACTTCAATGACAAAGCCGTTGTAAAGGACCCCCTTGCTTAGCTATCTACATACAATTAGCCTTCTGCAACCACTCAGGTGGCTCCCCGGTGCTTCTTCCTGTCATTGCCGCCTCTGCGCACATCTCCAAGCTTCCAAAACAGAACTGCCTGCCCGTGAGTCCTGGCCCGTAATGGATATACTTGCCCGAGTTTGTCATGATGACTTTGGCCTTCTTTGGAATGATGGGCTCCTCGATTGAGCACCAGCATGTATCCGTAAGAAACTGCACGCCAAACGCTTCAAGGTATCTAACGTAGCCTGCTTGTGAGGCAAGGGCATGCACTGCACGGCCACAAGTTACTATAACTGCTACATCCGCGTGCTTAGTATTTCCTCGGCAAAGGATAGAGAGGTCCTTGATTTCATTCAATGTGAAGTGGGGATTGCCCAAGGAGATGAGGTCGACCTGACGAGACTCAGCGCTGTGGTTGAACTCATACCAACAATCACTCAATTCCTTCCAACCGAGACTGATCCGTGGGGGCACGTCGCCACCGCATACGGCTTCGAGGGTTGGAGCCTCGGGAGTCAGGTTGACCATGTGGAACATGGCTGCGCTCGATGATGTAGCAAAGGCCGCCGAGAAAGCTTTGAAGTCTGTGGTGGAAGGTTTCATGTCTTCGAGCCCGGTAATAACAGGAATGCGTGTAGATGCAGCGGCTCCAAGTGCATAGCCCAGAACAGGCCAGAAAGAGCTATCGATATTTCTAAATGGCTGCACGTGTATATGCAACTCTGCTATACGATTTTGATCAAGGTATGCTCCTGCCTTTGGGGCCCTTCCCGTCAAGGCAATAAGAATTTCAAGCATATTTGGGTTCTTGAGAGTCCTAGCACCCAAGACGCTATTCGCATAGATGACAGCATTGGACTCTCCCCAAGCGATAGAGTCCCCTAGCTTGGGAGCGGTCTCAAGTAGATAGGGGGCACATGTGAACGACACCTTGCCATCCATATCGAGGAAGGCTTGTGTCAACTCATCACAAGTTGAGCCAAGCTCTGCATCGATCCCCAGAGTTCTCCAGCGGCGCTGGTCAATATTCAGAGAGTTAATAGTGGAAGGAATGCGAAACCTTCCACCCCAATCCCGAAGTCTCTTGGCAAAGGCGACGCTTCCTGGGCCGTACCAGGCACCATCAACATGGGCTTGGCTCACATCCATCATCTCCTGGGCGCCCATCATGTCAGCCATCCGAGCTAGAACCTTCATGGAAATCCTAGTGGCCTCTCCGTTGGCACCCTCGATGGTAGCCTTGTCGAAGTCGGACAGTTGAACTTTAAGGCTGCTGATATCGAAAATAGTGCGGTTAAGCTCTGGAGGGCTTAATTGTAAAGGACTATGTGAGACTTTGTCTCCATGAATATAAACAGTAGTGCCATTCCAACCCAGGACTTGGCGGAAGTCCTCTGGCATCAATGCAATTACCGGAGCTGTCTTGCCAAAGAATTCTTCAGCAACAATAACCCCAAGTGTAATGATCTCTTCTCGTCGGTTGAAAATCAGAGCTTTAGGACCAAGCCCATTGAGGATCAATTCCATCATGATCACACTACCACCGCACGATCCCCTCCCCCCGGGGATAGCCAAGATAGTATCTTTTAAAAGACGTCCACTTAGTGGATGGAATCGATCGATGACTTCACCCGTTTTAGGGTTGACTCCGCCCCAGAAGCTCAACTCAAGGTTGGCCGCCAGGAGCGTTGCCGACACAACGCCGTTGGTGTATGCGGTGCCATGGAAAGAAGTTGCCCCATTCTGCGTCATTGAAGCCATCGTTTTATGGAATGGAGGATCGGATGGGAAGTAGAAACGCTCATGAAAATAGTGAATAATATCTTGCAAACCAAAAGGAAAAAAAAGCATCGTAAAAAGGCTTTTATCATAGAACTGTTACCCGAGATCTAGTCACTACAGTCGGATGGAAGCCGAGAGAGAAGTCTCCTTCAAGCCATAAGGTCACGTCTACGGGATCTGCTGAACCAGTAGTGCACCCTGACGTAGCCAATGTAGCTCTAGTATCTAGATATACCCAATCGAAATAATCGGGTAGTAATACCGTAGTGCCAATTATCGGCTGATAACTCCGTAACGCTATGCAATTTGATTCAGATGCAGCCACCTATTCCACCAACACTATCAAGAAATAAGTAAGTACAGTCACAGACCAAACTTTGATGTAGTACAGTACTGTACATGGTGCCCCAGTACATTTCATATCCCAGCACATCATCATCATTTAGATGAACAGGAACATCTAATGAGCCCTGCACGCGAGACGAGTAAAGTACGTGCTCGTGAAAACCTTTTCCAAGATTTCTCCTGCCTTCCCAAGATCTGGCGCTTCTTTCTGCCAGAATCTGAGACCCAACATAGTATTGCATACTGCATCCCTTCAGCCAGTCGGCACATGAATTCATCTACTCTTCACAACGGCGAGGAGTAGCAGAGACTTGGCAAAGACGGAACGGTTTTGATACCAAGTCCCGTGATGTCGGTGACGACGAATGCCTTTCGCAGCGTCTTGTAAACGAGCGCCTAGACATTTATCCACGTGCGGGCCGATGAGCTGAAGAGTCGGACTGGAATCTGGTAAATGGAGTGCTAGATATAAAAATGGTCGATGGATCCGTTCCAGAATATCAGGGAAGCGGAATTGGACCATACTAGAATGGCTAGAAAGCTAATTACCGCCATCTCCGTGACTGACTCCCCGTCCAAACCGAGGCTGGATACCGTCAGAATCATGACTGCCCCTCACATGACGCCCCATCAATAGGGCGCAATGACAAGGTCAAGCTAGCAGTGACCAATCAACATTGAGCGCAGATGGCCGCCACTTGATTACTTTGCTGAACTTGACCTTTTTTCTTCACCTTTGATTGACCTGCATACAACCCTGTTCTAGACTGTGATGGTACCTTCAAAGCGCACCATGGACTATCAAGACCCCAGCCTTTTTACGGACATGGATCTGTTGGAAGGGTTTTTGAGTGACGATATCACACCATACATGTCTGATTCGGGTGCTCAAATAAACAATCAAGACGTGTCAAATGCACCACCAAATTTTGTTCTTAATCAAGGCCTACAGCCTACATTTGAGAATACTTTTAGTGCTGTCGATAATGGACAAGCCCCCTCCGGAATGCAATCAGGTTATACCCAGCCCGGACCACACAATTCACCTGCCAAAGTTGGAGGTCGATTCACAAGAGAAGCAGTTCGAGTCTTGAGAAACTGGCTTGCAACGCATCAAAGCCATCCGTATCCCCGAGAACCTGAACGACGGATGCTCCAAGAACAAACAGGACTCACCAAAACTCAAATCTCCAATTGGCTGGCAAATGCTCGACGTCGAGGCAAGATACCCTCCAGCGCCTCTTCACCTCACCACAGTGATTCCAGGGCTATGGATATACCACCTAGGCCTGGAACACCTGCTGTCAGGAACACTTCGGATATGGATCCTCTGGAGAGATGGGTTGACTCTCCACCAGAGGATGAGCCTGCTGCAGTTACTGCCATTGCTAGAGCTGTAGCTTCCGTGAAGCCATCGTCAGGTACGTTAAAAGCTGGAAGTGCGAATTAAACTAACAACCAAGGTTCTTCGAGTCCCTACATGCGCCTGTCCCGAACCCCATCAGTGAGAAGTGTCAATACCTCACGCTCCAGCTCAATCAGCTCCGTCAATTCGCACACGAGCCGATCTTCTCTTGGTCTCAATGAACTCTTCAGTCGCGGTAGCTCTCGTCGTAGAAGGCGTGCTTATAAAGAGGAGCGAAGGTCACTAGCTACTCCTCGTAAGGTGTTTCAGTGCACTTTCTGTACCGAGACCTTTCGAGCAAAGCATGACTGGCAAAGACATGAAAACTCGCTGCATTTACCTCTCGAACGGTGGGTATGCAGTCCTGAGGGCCCTCGTGGATGTAAGACAGACAGTCCAGAAACTCGATGTGTCTTTTGTGGTCATCCTTCTCCCGATGATGCACATATAGAAAGTCACAACTACTCTGCGTGCAAGAATCGACCGATACAAGAACGAACCTTTAACCGAAAAGACCATCTAAACCAACACCTAAAACTTGTTCACAACGCAAAGTTTGCTGAGTGGCCGATGAGACAGTGGAAAGCACCTCCTCCTGCTATCCGTTCACGATGTGGTTTCTGTAATCTCGTCATGGAGACTTGGGTTGATCGCGTGCACCACCTGGCAGATCACTTTAAAACCGGCAAGACAATGGCAGATTGGAAGGGTGATTGGGGATTTGAGCCTCACATAGTTGAGCTTGTTGAGAACTCGATTCCACCTTGTAAGTTTCTTCTCTGGGTTATGAACCTTCTAACATGCCAGATTTCATCGAGACCGAACGAAACAGTCCATTCCCATTTGAAGGGAGTAGAGCTCTTGTGGAGACACCACGGACAGCATACGAGCTTCTCAAACTGGAACTCGCCTACTTTATGCAGAATCACTTCTACCAACAAGCCAGAATGCCTACTGGAGATGAGATGCAGCTCGAGGCGTGCCGAATTTTGTTTGCTTCCGAGCCACTTGCCCACGGAGATTTAGTCTGCTGTTCTTGGCTACGAGACCTGGTCTTTTCGAATGCAGATATATCACAACAAGCGCAGTTCGGGCCTTTGCGCTCTAACGCAGAAAGTCGGCTTTCGTCACTGGAAATCAGTGGAAAGAATAACATTTTTGAAGGGTGTCCATTTGAGACTCAGCTACACGAATTTGTCCAAGCCAAACAGTTATTGGGCTTGAGCATCAAAGACGACGAGCTGAGGGAGGAATGCTGTATGATTGTGGGACGTTTGGAGGAGATTTCAGCGACTCCATCCGATTTTATCGCCAATTGGCTCATCAAAATTATTCATTCGCCTGGTGACTGGTTACTAGCATTCCGTCAGCGTGCTGGGATTGAGCTGATTGGGCCGTCTGAAGGGCTCAACTTGAATCTCATGATTCAGGATTACACGCGCCTGGAGCAAGAGTTGAGTGGATATCTTGGTATGCAAAGAGTTATTGGTCTTGAGCCAAATGACGCAGACCTTCGTCGACAGGCGCGTGTCATTATCCATGGCTCAGATTCTCCTCTAAATCACACAGCAGCAGAGGATGATTACTGGCTGGCTGCATTTAAGCAACGGCATTCTTCAACAACAGAAAACCCCGAAGGACCATGGAATGCGGGCTTTTCGATTAGGCCCGATCCTAATATTCTAGCAGCCAGGTCCTTGGTCTTGAAAGCGAGTACATCCTTTCTTAATGACCACAATTACTGGCGATGGTTTACACAAGAACTGCGCCGATGGGTGGCTGCAATCATGTCACCTCATAACCCAGCCAGTCGAGTACCTTCAGATGAGGAGATTCAACACTATGCTCGGTGGATAAGTTACAATGAGTAAGTAATTTCCCGCATGGTGACTCAGCTAACATGTGCAGCGATGACCCCTTCAACCAGACTATTGCAGAAAACAAGGATTGGCTGGAGGCTTTTAAGCGAGATGTCGGCATTGAACGGTAGGTTTACAAGGCTGTCAGTTAGTTCAATGGCGTGAACTCTGGATCTGTTTAGGTTCCAATGAGATTATTTCTCATCGCAAACCAGATCCATATCAAGAGATATCTAAATATAAAGGGTCTAAAAAGAACAAAATCCAGAGTTTCTACTAAGTGATGTTTCTGCCTGAGAAATACGATTTTTCTCAAAATGATAACAAGTACAACTTGGTACGCATTGCTAGAACTATGTCAGTTAATTGACACGGTTACTCTGATCTCAACGCGGCATTCAGCAGCTACCCCAGCAACACAGCCCTGACCAAAGAGGGGCACTCACATTTTAGTCTAGTGGTCATTACAACAGTAATTTAACCTTAATGGATTTGAGTTATAAAGGTCTTGGGCATGAATCTTTTACTACATCCAGCAGTAATTTGACCAAACTCTACATGTAGGCCGAAAGTTCCGAAACTATGCATCGGCATCCCACTGTCAACTGTATTCATTCCAATATTCTAAGCTATGAACTGCTTAGGCAGAGCCCGGTGACCTGTTAATAGTTAAACTTTAGTCATCTCTGAGAGCTAGATCAAGGCCACAAAATTCTAACCACAATTTTATGAGATGATCCTTTGCTCTGCCCCTGACTACGCCCGTCAAGCTCTTATTACCACCACACACATACCGTTGTTACGTTTCACTGACCCAATGACTCGTCACACGCGTGTCGGAAATTAGGTAGGACACTTATGCGAACATGGACGTATTATTTCTATGCAACACGTTCAGACGTAATATTACTACTAAGCGGGCAAATAACCTCCCTAGCTAGTTCATATCCATAGTAATCTTACAGTGCATAGTTTTTATCTAGATATGAGACGGCTGCCACGATCTGAAATGGATCCAAATCAACCACCATCATGATGGCATTCACTCCTTTTATCCTCGGTATTTTTTATGTTGCAGCTGCGTCTGCTTCTTCGGTGTCAAGACAGATTGAGCTGGGAAAGTATGAATACTTTGTTCCGCCAAAACCAGCCTGGAAATTGAACTCCTGGAATACATCTTATGACCATGAAGACGAGTTTACGCCTCTTACTGTGGTGAAATTGAACCAGACGGCAAATGCTGCTAGCGTTGCCTCTGCTCTGACCAAGTACGAGGTTGACGATGTGTGGACATCGTCTTTTGCTGAGAGTAGGTCAACATAACTTATCCCAACTCTTCTAACGGTTGCAGCTCTCTATGTTCAGTCCTCCTCCACCGACTGGCTGAAGGATCTTCCTTCAGAGTACAACGTCTCGGCAGTTTTGACCGGTAATCAGTCCGTCGCTCCGGGCCCATATTTTGTGCATAGCTACACCGGCAATGTCTACCAGGCGTATCGCCTGTATACAGATACCAACCAGGCCTTTATTCAGGTACTTACCACACCGAATCCCAATTCCTATCTAACAACTTCAGTCAACCTACCAAGATCCCTCGGGAACTCATCATCCCCTCCATGCCGGCATTCTCTCTGCAGGGGGTCTCACCATCGCTGTCCCGTCGCGTCTATACTTTACCCAGACGAAAGAAAAGCCACTGGCCGGTCTCCGCATAGCTGTAAAAGATCTCTTTGACCTCAAAGGCGTCAAGACAAGCGGAGGCAGCCGAAGTTTGTATGAGATCAGTGAGGTTAAAACGAAGACTGCCATTGCCGTCCAGAAACTGATCGATGCCGGCGCTGTTGTTGTTGGAAAGGCCAAGCTGTCTGAGTTTGCTTACGCGGGTCCTTTCATCACCGACCATATCGATTACCTCCTCCCATTCAACCCTCGGGGGGATGGATACGACTCACCCGGTGACAGCTCTGGAGGTTCTGCTGCTGCTGTAGCGTCTTATGAATGGATCGATGCTAGTATGGGTAGTGACACAGGAGGCAGTGTTCGTGGTCCTGCTGTGCAGAACGCCATCCACGGCAATCGCCCAACGCAAGACGCCGTCAAGATGACAGGAGCCGTCCCTCTGTCTTCATCTATGGACACATCTGGTATTCTTGCTCGAGATCCCATGGTTTGGTCCAAGGTCATCAAAGCTTTATACGCTGGTACTATCAAGGAGTACACTGGACTTCCATCGGAGATTCTGGTCGAGCCATTTAGCCTGGAGCTTCTCGCGCAGTTTGAAAAGGATTCTCCCGACGCAGCCGCAGCCGCAGCCAGGTTTCTAGATGCACTATCCGAGCTTCTGTCCACTAACGTTACTACATACTCTCTCGACGACGCATGGAGCAACTCGACGCCAAAAGCGTTCGGTGATGCTCTGGTCGGAGAGTTGGTAGATCGTGTCTACTCAAACTTAACAGAGTACGAGCAGTGGCATGAATTTGGCAAGGACTTCGTAGCGGAATACCAAAGTTCACACAACGGGGCATTCCCTTATGTGTTTCCTTTCACCCTCGACGGATGGTTGATAGCCAACGAGTCGATGACAGAAGATACTTACAAGGAGACCCTTGCCACTAAAAAGGGTATACAAGACTGGGTTACAAGTCATGTATTGACTGCAGATAGCAAGACTTGTTCGAATGCTGTCTACCTCTACTTCTCGTATAGCCCGCCTTCTTACAAGCTCGATGTTGCTTCTGAGTATGTTTCCCCTCCCGAAACAGTCCAACGCTAACAGTATAGTTGGGGAAACCCTTACATCGGTTCACTAATGGATTCGAGAGATCACATGCTACGACAAGTTCTGCAGCTAAACCAAACGGTAAGCTGCAACTCTACGCTCGGGTCCGAAGAAGCTTGTGAGGAGTCGACAAAGGAATTGAACTCCTATTCTATCAACCCCAACTATGAAAATCAGGTCTCCCCTGGCAGACTTGCATCAGTTGCAGGTTTTCCCGACTTCGCAATCACACTAGGCACTTTTGATATGGGAGACCTGGGATACTCCAACTCGTCTCGCCAGAACGAGTTGGTGCCTGTATCGGTCGATATCATGGCTGGACAAGGCTGTGACTTTGTAATTCTTGACATTGTTGAGGCGCTTCATCAGCGTGGGATTATCAAGACGGTCAAAACAGGTCAAACAGCATAGATCTGAAGTAGGAGTTCCCTATCACAACCCCGCAGATCGGAACACATGATCCGGTCAAGCGGGGTGTGTAGGTGACGGTCAGGTCCTCTCTAGTGGACGATTATTTTCCCTCATATGGTTTAGGGATGGCTTGCATTCTCTCGAGTTCTGATACGTCAATATTAGTTGTACTGTACATTCGCCGACTGGGCCTAAACGAGTCATCCGAAAATGGCAACTTTATGGTCCACGATTATCCTTTGTCACATCATAGATATTTAAATACCGACACGGTCTCTACTTCTGTAGTTCCTCATCTCTTTTTAAGTGATGCTTCTGTTCGAGCAGTGTTTCTTTCCACATCGATAAGTAACGCAGTCATTCGTCATCTCATACCATCGCTTTTCAGTCATGCCGTTCCTACTCGAATCTCTTGGTTTGCATCATGAAGTCGCCCTCGTCGCTATTGTAGCCGTAGGTGCTACATGGCTGTTTATCGTTTACGCATCAAGATTCAAGGGCAATGTCCAAAAGATAGCCGAACCTGAATTATCCGAATGGAAGACTCCTTCGCCCAGGCCTCTTCTCGACTTTGACTTGGACATGACTAAACCCCAGCTCTATCGACCATGTCGTCATGGACCTAACCATGTCACCATGGGGATCAGAAAGCTTGATTGGGACAACTGGATTGAGATGGATTCCAACTTCCACTGGTTTCATGATACTAAAGTCTCGGAACTAGAGAAGGACGTTGATGCCCATGTTCAATATGTCGATAACGCGGTTACTCGCGACGCTTGTTTTGAGGTCTTGGAAGAGTTGACAGCCTACCTGACTGCGCGTTACCCCAAGATCTTTCAGCTTAATGAGGGCATCCTACGCAACACTCTAACTGGAGAAGCCTTTAACTACCCAGCCAGTACGTATTCTCATGCAGTCAAGAATCCGCTGACCATTTAGGCAACCCTAAAGAAGCAATGACAATTGCAGCCAAGTTAGTGCAAGACGATTTGATCATTATGGTGAAAGAAGACGGTAAGAAATGCCACTGCTGGGGTGATACAAGCTAACGACTAAGATGACCAATATCACCTTGACGCTGGTGCTGTCTGCCTACCAGGGTTCTGGAGGTTAAGCGAAAAGTTTAGAATGTCTCTAGATACCTTGCATATCGAAGCCAAAGTTCCTCATTACCAGGAAAAGCTCCAAAAGTCGATGAACCGGTTCTTCAATTCCATGCTTCCAGATAAGGCAGTCATCCGAAACAATGTGAGCACCTCCAACCTATGTCAGACATCTCTAACCCTGCAGTTCTTTATTCAACTCGATGACGGACTTCACTGGTCTCACCGTATGGGTGATCAAAACAGCGATCAAGTAGCTTGTAAGTGCTTGTACCGACTCATTTATAACCTGCTAACAGTCTAGCATGGGCAACGGCCAACGACAAGGGGTTGACCATCGAAGACCTCTACTTCCGTTCCGAAAGGCAGTCTCTGCGGCGACTCCCTCGATCCAAGGCTCTGCTGTTTACAGTCCGTACATATTTCGAACCTATCACTGCCATTGCACAAGAGCCACATGTCCCAGGACGCTTGGCGGAAGCGATTGAGAACTGGGATGAGGCGACTTCGACTTATAAAGGGAAGCATCACTGGGCGGATATCTTGCTTCCATATCTACATGAGCAAGATGAGCTACAAAAGAAGGCGGGTGTGTTGGAAAAGGTTCCTGAGGGCACTTATCCGTACTAGATATGCACTAGAAGTCTGGACAAAGTCACAACATCTGGAATTGTCTGCGTAGGCTCGTACAAAGGTGCATTCTGAGTACCAGAATAAAGGACTGTTTGCCGTGGATAATAAATCTGATACCTGCAGTCGGCCTATTCACTCTGTATAATTTTAAGGCTGTGGTATCCTTCTTGAGCGGCTTCCTGGGGTCTGATCAACTTTGTGAAACCACGCGACCTGATTCATGAGAATCTACTACTACATCCAGTAAACCCGGATACTGTATCTGATCTGGGAGGCTTTTATACTTAAAGGACGTATCTCGCGATAGAAACCCCTTGTGAAAAGACTATCTCCAACGACAGCTCCTCGTTCAGCGTAGACCGGGTTGGTACGTGCCACAATCCATTAATAGCCCAGTAACTTTCGCCTAAAGCTTGCGTTCCCTGATGAGCAGCGCTGTTACAAGAGTTATCCCGGAGAAGAGGATGGATAGCACTGATTTGTCAGTTTAGTCTTGTAAAGAGTTGAATGCTTACCGTGGGCATATTCGATTCCTCTGACATAGCCTGAAATCAACACCTCTCGAATGGGTCCAGAGGCCTCTTCAATGTAGGAAACGCTCTCTGAAGCTTGTCGGATGACCTAAGATCTTAGCATGGTCCATGCTGGAAGCAGATAACTCACTTCTCCGATTGTTGATTGAGACATGCCTAGCTTGCTCAGATCCTGTTGAACATCATGTCTTAGAAGCCCTTGGACGCTTGCGCTTGAACTGGCCATGCCAACAATTGATCCTAGAGTACCTGACAGAAATATTCCCGAAGCAGCTGGCGCCTTGTCATGAAGGTCGATAGAAGCCTGTAGGGCAATAAAAGCTGCACTCTGAGCAATACCCATGCCCAAGCCACTAAACAGGTCAGCTTTGTCAAACAATCGATAGTTTACACACCCTGGAAATACATAGAGCGACTCCAGCCAATTCGTCTGACCGTGCCATCGCAACAGCATCAGAGTATAGCTCGTAATGGAAGAGACCGCCGCAAACAAAATCAATGCTTTATAGCGGCCTGTTCGGTTGATGATCAAGCCTGTTGCTAACCCTCCAACCGTGTTTCCAACAACCGCCGGGAATAAATGAGCTCCAGCAACCGTGCTTGAAACGTGTTGGGAGACCTGAAAGTAGATCGGAACCGTATACATCATCTATTTTATTAGCTGTACTCTTCATAATCATGAATCACATACCCCTAGCTGTGCCGCAGATTGCCCAAAGGAAATCAGATACGACTTTGTAACGTCGCTATTTCGAAGAAGACGAAGAGGCAGAATGGGTTCTCTGGCCCAACGGGACTCGACGAATGTGAAAGCGATGACGAGCAGGACGCCAGCTCCAACTAGACCAGGCACAATCGGATGACTCCATGGAACCTTTTGACCTCCAATTTCCAGAGGCGTCATAAAAGCCAGGACAGAACTACCCAGAAGGAGAGCCCCCAGACCATCAATTCTCCCAGTGCGTTCCATAATAGCTCCATCTGAGTGAGTTGTAGAAGGGATGAGAACAGCTACAACCACCATAGAGATAACAAAGATTGGTGCTTGCCCAAGAAAGGACCTGGTTCGTTAGTTTTGTACTGGTTAATCACTGATGGTCTTACCATCTCCAGCCAATTGTATCGGCCAAAAAGCCTCCTAGGGGACCACCGATACTACGACCAACTGTAGCGATGACATTCATGTAACTTTGCCAAGATGCGACCTCTCGAAGGGGGGCAAGATCTGATGGTCAGCAGGGCTAACCATAGGTTGATCCACATACCAGTGATGATGATTGAAGCCATGGTGGTCATACCAGCACCTCCAGAGCCAGAGATAACACGACCCAAGATGACCAGCCCCATTGACTGACCAGCACCTCTGAATAGTGTAAGTAATAGCCATATTTCAGAATATGGACTTACACAAGAGCACTACAGCTGTTAGCTTGATCCAGGATAAGCCTTGAGAAGACAGTCTACTGCCCCAAGACAACCTATTTCATGATAACAAAACGCCAATGTTACTTACCATCCTGCAGCAAACAGTCCATAACAAAGGATCAGAACCGATTTTCGACCAAATATGTCACTTAATTTTCCATACTAATGACTTAGCTTAATTCTCCAACAAGTGTTCCACTTACCACCGTCTGTGATGCCGCACCAGCAAGCATGAAGCTAATAAACAGCCAGCTTGAGTCTTGTAAATTGCCAAACTCGGAAGCAATTACGGGATGAGTGGCCAGAACTAGTGATCCATCGGCGTTTGAAGTAAAGACGCCTATACCGTTAGCTTGGAGAGGCATTTAGTCGTGGACTTACCAATCAGCAACGCTACCACTACCCGAGCAATGAACGCTCGGCTGTACGCCTGTGGCCGTTCGGGGGCAGCAGTTCTTTCGCAATCTCGAGTCGAACCATAGTTATCTTGTACATCTTCTGCATCGGGCAGAATGGGAGTCGTCTCTGTTTCGCCCAAAAGGGGTGTTGTCTCTGTGACGTTCGCTTTCTTGGCCATATTCGAATTCTTTTTCAAACTCCTTCTCCAAGGAACTTTGTTTGGCGATTTTGTTGACTTGCGAGGTTTTCGTTAATGTCGGTGGGCGTTAGTCATGTTAGTTAGTTGTTATATACGTAATTTCTCTCGGAAGCACGCAATATCTAGCCTGCCCTCCGTCTATAGGACGGGGATAGATAACCTTATCAACGCAATTACAGCCAATGGGGTTTATTACATCTCTGTTGATATATTATTCCCAGAACCTATACTGCTTAGACCTGCAACAACTGCTCACAACTCAACTTCAGTCCAGATAACTCTACTTAAGCCCAAGTAACTCAATACAACTACCACTGCTTCCAAGAAACTTTTACATGTCATTTTCAAGTTACAACTAAGCGAGACTCAGCCTCCATATAATCATGTTGCGCACCTCTTTACTAGACTTGATGATTTCGAGTACAAGATGTGCAGCTAGCAGACATAGTAGCTATACTCTATGACTCGATTTTAGAGTAACCATTGATGACGTTCTGGACTAGTTTCAACTCGCAGCATCTAACTCCTATCAATATCATGATTCAGCTCGTATGAAGAATCTATCCTGACTCATCAATTGACGGGTTACCAAACGAGACTAAATTGTGGATCTCCGCCCTATGTCGACATGTCCGAATCTTTGCCGTGTCCCATGACCATCAAAGCTTAATTAACTCCAACAAAGCAATCATGGTAGAGGCGGCAGAACCTCATACGGCCATCTTACAGTCTCCAAGGAATCATATGGACATGGGTAGCAATGCAGACTTTAACCCCGACACGGTTCTCAACGAACCAGAGACAATTTCCCCAGGAATACTTCAAGCGTCAGCCCCACCAAAGATTGGCAATCGATTCTCTTCAGAATCTGTCAAGATCTTGAGGAATTGGTTTGCAGCACATGAACGTCACCCATTTCCCAGCATTCAAGATGTTCAGGATCTTCAGGACCAGACTGGTCTCAACAGGCAACAAGTCACCAATTGGTTTGCAAACGCCAGGAGACGAGCTAAAGTCCACCTATCCCGACCTACCTCGCCAATGTTTAGAAATGACGATTCTGGAAACTCGTCGGGTCATCACACTCCGATAGATACGCCTCGTCGACGCCCAACCCCTGCACCCTTCGAATACATGGACCCTCTACAGCGATGGGCAAACTCGCCACCTGAACATGAAGCGGCGACCGTTGACGATATTTCTCGAGCAGTTGCGGCTTTCTCTGGTCGATCAGGGCGGCCGCGAAGTAACGGGTCATCTATAAGCAGCAGAGGCACATCAGTCTCGAGTCATGATTCTGGCTCATATAGCTCTGCCCATTCTCGACATTCCTCCACCTCGTTTGACATTTTCAAACGGCACGGTCGACGACGACGTACCAAGACGAAACGACAAGAAGTCAGAACAAAACTGGTACAAACACAAAACACATATCAGTGTACGTTTTGTACCGAGACATTCAAGACGAAATACGATTGGCAGCGACACGAAAAGTCTTTGCATTTGTCTTTAGAGAACTGGGTATGTTCTCCGCACGGCCCTACGGCAATTCATCCCGAAGACGGACTTGTTTGTGTTTTTTGCGGTGCCAAAAATCCAGATAAAACTCACCTTGATGGGCACAACCAGAGTGCATGCATAGAGAGGCCAATTGAAGAGCGGACGTACCATCGCAAGGATCATCTACAACAGCACTTGAGATTAGTACACATGTCCAAATTTATCAAGTGGCCAATGGATGAATGGAAGGTCATGACACAAGAAGTCCAATCCCGTTGTGGATTCTGTGGCATTAGCCTCACGACGTGGGCCAGTCGAGTTGATCATTTAGCCGACCATTTCAAAGCTGGGAGCACAATGGAGCATTGGAAAGGCGATTGGGGCTTTGAAGCCAAAGTCATTGACAGGATTGACAATGCAATGCCTCCTTGTAAGTCTTCTGCGGATATTCAAGATAACTGCTGACCATCAGACCTTATACATCACGAACGTAACTCTCCTCTGCCATTCGCTGCAACAAAAGGACCAGCAGATACACCAACAAGTGCATATGAGTTGATCAAGCTTGAACTGGAATATTACATGAGCAATTGCCATCAACGCAGCGTACCTTCAGATGCTGAACTCCATTTTGAGGCGTGTTCAGTAATATTGGGCGCAGAGATCATCTCAATAAATCCGGCGTCGTCATCACCATCCTGGCTATGGGACATTTTTATGTCTGCTATCGAAATTGCCAATCAAGCGAGACTGCGTCCAACGAAGCAGCTGACAGAATCACGACTAAGCCACCTCAAAATTAATGGAAAAGGCAACATTTTCGAGAATTGTGAACTAGAAGCGGCTTTACAACAGTACATGGCAGCTCATACTTCTATGGGACACTTTCCATCTGATTCAGAACTACAGCAAGAGGCTTGCAATGCCCTCAATAGGTCAGAAACGTCTTCTCCTAATCCATCACGAAGATTTCTCGACTTTTTGATGAGATTGGTCTGGAGTTCCACTCTCTGGCTAGCTCCTCTGCGACAGCGTGCCTCTGCTCTGGCGTCTCTTGCAAACGATTCATTGTCAGATTCATACTTTTTATGGGGGCAAACAGATGCCACAGTTCCTCTAGACGCCTCAATGGACTTTGAAATGGCATCCTTGGCTCAAGGCACATGGACAGCTCAACCAGAGAATCGGTCATTGTCTCCTGAAGGAATGCCCGACTTGCCGGCAATCCCAACTCTGCAGAGCGCCCCAGATACAAGAGCACTCATACGAGATAAAGTCCGGACAGCAACTCCATTCTTTATAAACGATAACAATAGCTATCGTCGATTGAAACAAGAACTATCAAGATTCGTAATGACTACAATGTCGCCCAATAATCCTAATCGTCATATTCCAAGCGACGATGAACTCAAGTACCAAGCTCGGTGGATATTATACGATGAGTAAGTGTACCATTGATTGTGATTTATGTACTAACAGCCAAAGTGACGACCCGTGGAACCAAACACCTGTTGACAATGCCGAATGGCTACGAGAGTTTAAGCGAGACGTTGGGCTCCAACAAGATTGACTTTAGCGAGATACTGGGCAAGCTCCTAGGTCCCGCATTGTCGGCTCACTCTCGATGGAAATGTCAAAGTCAAAGATATCCATAGGTATCCCCAGAGTTGTACAGGCATTCGGGATATCGACTATACCGGCAATAGACCCTCTGATAGGTGCACAGGACAAGAGGAGATAGATTTGCTCGCCAGAGTAGCCTGCATAATTAGTAAAATTCAGCTTGGCTGTGGGAGTCTTACCGAATTGCTTGAGGTACTCGATAGCTCGAAGGCAGGATTGTCTGTATGCAACCGTAGCATCCATAAAGTGCTGTTTGCCATTTTCATCAACAGAGAACCCCTCAAAAACGAGATATCGTGAGGGACTAAAGAATGGCCCCATGTCTCCAGGCTTATACACGGGGCTCTTGAGACCTCTAGACTTGACCCCACCCTTGATAAGGTCGAATTTGATGGTGATGATTCCGGCCTGATACGTTAGCGGAGTTATCATAGGAGGTAAAACTAACCATTTCGATAGCCCCGCAAAAGCTAATCTCTCCATCACCTTGGCTAAAGTGAAGATCTCCCACAGAGAACTTGGCTCCTGGGACGTGCACAGGCAGATACGTGGTTGATCCTCGTGAGATGTTATTGATGTCACAGTTGCCTCCGTGTTCAGGTCGGCCGGGGATAGTTCTGGCTCCCTCTTTAGCGATTCTCTCATAGACGTCTCCCTTAGCCCGTCCTCCATGGGTATTCATCTCGTTTGGGGGCTGGGCAACCACCTTATTCGGGTGTGAGTGGGCCATGGTTGACGCGAGGTCTGCTTCTCGGCGGTTCCATTCTGCCAAAATTTCAGCAGATGGAGCACAGCCAAGGATTCCTGGATGAATCAACCCGGCAAAGCGAACTCCTGGTATGTGTCTGCTTGAGCAATAGATGCCATCAAAGTCCCAGATAGCTTTTGCGGCGTCGGGATAGTGTTGTTCCAAGAAGCCACCTCCATTATTCTGTGCAAATATGCCTGTGAAGCCCCAGGGTGAGTGATCAAAGGGCTGGACATCCGTGATGTTGACTACAAGCAAGTCTCCCGGCTCACTACCTTTGATGTCAAAGGGTCCGGTGAGATAGTGGATTTTGGTCAAATCAACATCACGAACATCATCAGCACTGTCATTGTTTCCAATTTGACCACCAGTCCAATCGAGGCATTCAATCTTGACTGTCTCGCCTGGTTCAACCACGGCGATACTCGGAACTAAATATTTAGATATTGTCTCTTTTTTAGGAATTATTCTTACCTTCTGGGTGCCATCTGTTGTGCAGATAAGGTTGCTCAGAGGCGGGCTTATCAAAGGAAACGGATTGAGCAGTACGGATTTTGCGAGACATTGTTTTGAGTTGGGATCGTGATTGGAGTTTCACTACTGTTGAAGAAATTCAATTTGAAGCAATAATAAACAAAAGATTGACTGATTGTTTGCAAGACATGAAAGACTGTTATCATGCATTTGTTGAACTCCGCACGAGATAACACTAGCTACTGATAAGCTGCAAGTCGTCTTGTGACGTTTCCTGATGTAGCAGGTGGCTTCGCATGTCACATAAGGGCGGAGAATATGCAGAGCCGTGGTTATGCGATGACGTTTATACAGTGACATGCATGATCAAGATACTGTACCACGAGGTTGATTGTGTAGAGCGTCTAGTTAAATACGAGGCCGTCCTCTCAACTCCAAGCAAGTGGAATCAACATCCAACATGGACGACATCAAAACTTACTCTCTAGGCGACTTTCAGTTGCAGAATGGTAGCATACTGCCCAAAGCATGGATAGCTTACAAGACGTTTGGTGGTTCATCATCGCCTGCAGTTCTTTACCCTTCATGGTTCTCGGGAGCAATCTCAGACAATGAATGGCTTATTGGTGAAGACAAAACTCTAAACCCTAGCAACTACTTTATCATCATAACAGCTATCTTTGGGAACGGACAGTCTACAAGTCCGTCCAACTCGGACATCAGCCCTTTTCCAGACATTTCATTCTACGACAATGTGAAGGCTCAGCATCAACTCATCACTCACCTCGGCATCAAGCACCTTCGCGCTGTTTTAGGGTGGTCTATGGGAGCCGCCCAGAGCTTTCAATGGGCTACACAGTTTCCAGACTTTATAGACATTTGCGTTCCCTTCTGTGGCTCTGCGAGGACTTCTATTCATAATCAAGTGTTCCTTGAAGGTGTCAAGTCGGCACTCTTGGCAGCAAAAGGATACAGCTCAGCTGGGAGTATTCAGGGAAGGGTCGAAACAAACACCAAAGACAGAACGTGGTCCGACAAAGAAAAGGAAGTTGGACTCAAGGCGTTTGGTCGAGGATACGCTGGCTGGGGTTTCTCACAAGCGTTTTACCGTCAAGAACTTTTCAAAAAGCACTACAACGCTCCTGATCTTGAGACGTTCATGAAAGACTTTTGGGAGAAATGGGCTCTCAGTAAAGACCCGGAGAACCTACTGGTCATGCTTCAAACATGGCAGAGTGGGGATGTGAGCAAGCAAGAACCATACAATGGAGACTTTGAGAAAGCAATGGCAGTTATCAAAGCGAAGATACTGGTTCTTCCTAGCAAGACGGATCTATACTTTCCGTGAGTACCAATACGCGTTGCAGATTGGATACTAATATGTGTAGTCCTGAGGATTCCGAGTATGAGGTCAGCTGTATGGGCGATAATGCAGAGCTTGATGTATACCCATCAATCTGGGGGCATTGGGCTGGAGGACCTCCCGGCAACATGGAAGATGTGAAGTGGTTAGATGAGAGATTGATGAGGATTTTTAAAGAGGCACCACATAGAGATTCGAGAGAGTAGGATGGGAGTTTAAGTGTAGCTCGCGTGGTGAAGTCATGTTTAATGCTTTATCAATTCTGTCTTGATTGTCTACTATTGTTTCATGATTATATTAACATGTATTCAAAATAATTGCCCGCTATTGTCTAGTTACTCTAGCCTTCTCATGTCTATATTTCTTGCCGTTGCATCCTCTTGCTAACTCTTATCTCTACTGACTTTGTAACAGTATATAGAAATCCTCTATCTACTGCAACGGGTAATCCCTAGCATAAGTGTACCACTTTTACGATGATCTGTTTAGTTGCTCACTGATAGCAATGCCAGAGAGGTATGAAATCGTCAACTGGTTATTGGTTACCGTTTATCATAGAATCTGACTTACAAAATCAGATGTCCAAATAAGGCGTGGTCCACCATCAGGGTTTACGTCTACTCCGTACACTGCACGGTATCATACACCGATCTCCGGTTTCATTGTTATCATTTACTCGTCTATCGTCTTTGTTACCCCAGCTTGTCAGATTAAGGCGTTGACTAGCTTGTCAAACTAGGGCGGATGTCACGACAAGGCGATCCCCACACATCCATCAAGTCCATTACAAGACTCGGTCTAACAACAGACTAAAAGCAATCAAATTAGATCATATGAACGTTATTAGACCAGATTGAACTCGTGATCACTCCAGGCGGTCTGTCATTTTCGTTTTATTCATTCATCAAGGTATTGGAACTCTATTTATCACTTTAGTACAAGCAGGCATTACAGTTGAATAGCTAGCCATACGATAAACCAGCTTGGAATAAATGCTATAGGTCTAATAAATAAAGTTTAGATAGGCATCAGGGTCTTGATTCTACAAGATATCCTAGTCTGTAAACGTGGGGTGAACATGGTTATAGGCTACCGTCATCACGGACCTAATGCCGGCTAGACCCTTGTTCTAGAAGACCCTTATCCACGACCATTGACAATAGACCCATTTAGATTGGATGAGTAGTTATCGGGGAGTATCTCGGTCTCCAAACCGGCTGGGGTATCATCGGCTAGTATACTCCATACTTTGACTACCTTTGTTCAAAAAGGGCGGAGGCCGGAACTCTTCCGGCCACGATAGTAATTCCGGCCATGGTGTATATAGACAAGTCATTCTTCCTTCATTCTGATCAACTCAAACAGAACAACCAAGTCACTTTCAAAATGGCAGCAGCCAACACACTTTTCCCATACCTTCGAAAGGACCCTTCAGAATTGCCTGAGGGTGAAGACCCTTTCACAATCACCACTCGCACGGGCTATCTCCCTTTCTCACTTCCTTTGAAGAGACTCCCTTCACAATTCGATCCCGTCTCCAACCTTCTAAATGACATTCCAATCCTCAAGGAAGATGGCACTCCTGGACTGTTAGCCACTTTTGACCTCGGTCCTATCATTGACAATGGTGGCCTTCCTGACTTGACTTCTGAGATTGACAACCTTGTCGTCCCTGGTACAGACAAGAGAGATATGGCTGCCATCACTGCTGCCTTTCGAGACTACAGCTTCATTGCTTCATCCTACCTCCTCGAGCCTTGCTGGGAGACTTATAGCAAGAGCACAGACGGAGGATATGGCTTGGGTCGACAGACACTTCCCAAGTGCATCGCCGGTCCTCTAGTCAAGTGTGCCGAGATGTAAGTTATCTCTCATGATTCACATAGTTCTTACTAACAATTCAGTCTCGACATTCCCGCCTTCATGTCTTATGCCGCTTCTTATGCTCTCTACAACTACTGGTTGGTTCATCCTGAACAGGGGCATGACGACTACAACAACATTCGCCTCATCCGTGCTTTCGAAAAGGGTCTTGACCCAAAGTCTTCGGAAGCTGGTTTCATTCTCACACATATCCACATGGTTGCCCAGACTGGCGGCTTAATTGAAGGCGCCGTGGATCTCTTGACAGCTGCTGAAAAGGACGATGGCTCCAACAAGATTACAGAAGCCAAGGCTAGCCTGGAGATGATTCTCAACTCTATGCAAATTATTGAGAGAAACATGGAAGGCATGTGGAGTCAGTCACTCCCAAAAGACTACATGGCCTATCGAACTTTTATCTACGGCATCACGAAGCAGTCCATGTTTCCCGATGGTGTTGTGTACGAGGGACAGTACGACGATAAGCCCCAATCCTTCCGTGGCGAATCTGGTGCCAACGATGCCATCATTCCTCTCCTGGACCACATCTGCGAGATTCCTATGCCAAAGAACCCTCTCACTGATATTCTCATCGAGTTCCGAGAGTACCGTCCCAAGCCTCATCGGGCATTCCTCAAGTATGTCCGTGAGACAGCTGCTGAAGTTGGAGTGCGCGACTTTCTGACCAAGTCTGGGGATCTTGGACTTGTCGTGTTGTATCTGCGACTTCTCGATCACATCCGAAGCTTCCGATGGAGACACTGGATGTTTACCCGTGAGTATATCATCAAGCACACTCTTCATCCCACAGCCACCGGAGGCAGTCCTATTATTACCTGGCTGCCAAACCAGCTCGGTGCAGTTATGGAGTTGATGGAAGATGTTGCAAAGGGTTCGGGTCTTTGGGCCGTTTTGGAGGAGGGAGTCTGGAACGGCGGTGGTTCTCTGTCTCAGGAGGACTATATCCTTGTCAAGAAGATTATGGATAACGTGGTCACGAAAAAGGCTCAGCTGAAGAAGGAGGTCAATAAGTATTGTCAGGATCGAGGAGTTTAGTTTAGTGGACGTAATAACTATTGTGAATTTATATATAAGCTGTGAATACCTGCAAATCATGATTTTTCCATCCTTTCACTATCATAGTTCTGCAGCCACCTTAGTATGCTGTCTGAATTCTCGAGCTGCTACTAATATGATAGGTTTCCGACTTTCTGCCTCGCTAAGAATAGATTTCAGCTTGTAATGTTTAATCTGCTGCTATTGAGGATTAAAACAATGTTATCGCAATAGAATGTTAACATGGATATTTACTGCTAAGATTACAACATAATGAGCACACTGACTATCATCTGATAAATATCACAGGACTAATAAACAAGAGAGCTTGCTATAAGCATGACGTTCAGAGGTATAAGATTTCATGCGCACCAATCATAATCACGAATCTTTAGGTTTCGTTGTAAAACCCTGTCGACGATCAAGTGACACAAACACCCGATTGGTGATGGGAAATTCCCAAGCGTGGCAATTAGACATTCAACTCGTAACATAAATTGTATATTAAATTATCGCTAACTCATTCATAGTATCATCGCTTAAGCAAGTGGAGCGCAAGTGAATGGGCTTCGTACTTCGCCTCTTTGGAACTTGTGGTTCTGGGTCTGTTAGCAGGGAACATCAGATGAGCAGTGAGTGAACTTACAATATCATCAATGGAGGCATATGTTCCGCCAACAAGCACAACCATACCGATAATAAAGATGATTGCATTGGAAATGGAGAGAAGAAGGTTTTCCTTGGAATGCCACGAGCCCTTGCGGATGAGCTTGAACCACATAATGGCAGGGAAGTAAAAGGTGAAGCCGGAGATGAAGAGGGAGGATGAGATGGACAAGAGATCGTTGAAAAAGGGAATGGCTTCCGCAATGACCCAAGCCACGATTGTGACAACGGTTACAAGGGCCAACCAGCTGATCCAACCCATCTTGGTGTTGATGAAGCGGATGATTGATCCCTTGAACATGCGTCCGTGGATATAACGACCGACGACAGTGGTATTGATAGATCCGGAAATAAAGATGACGGGAAGAGCAACGCCGAAAGCGATCTTGGAGATGAGATCACCAGCTGAGAGGAGGGCAGGCGATTGGACATCCTGGCCAACAAAGGCATAGATGAGAGCGCCGGTAAGAGTGTAAATACCAATCTCAATAAGACCCAGAGCCCAGATGGACTTGACATAGTCCTTGGGAGTATGCATCTCATCCATGAAGCTGAACTGGCAAACAGCAAATGAGTAGGCAAAGACAATGTTGGTGATGGCAATAAAGGCTTCGGTGAAGCTCAGGTCGTCCTTTGGCCAGGCAGACCAGTTGACAGAGGCCGTGCCACCGACAGATTGACCAGCCTGGATACCAGTAGCAATGATGGTGATGGCGACAGCGGCGATGATGGAAACAAAGTCGATGTAACCGAGGATAGCCACCTCGGCAAAAGAGGGAGGGATAGCGACGATGAGGAGGATAATCGCAGAGACAACACCAAACACGAGGGAGCATGCTCCGTTGTCAGTGAGGTTGAGGAAGGCGATAGTTCCAGTCAAGCAGTGAGATCCGACAAGGAAGATGAGTTGTAAAGAAAACATGACACCGACGAGCTGAAAGGTTAGCAGGGTCATTGTTAGATGGTTCTTAAGCTCACCTCATATCCAAACTTGCCAAACATGAGCCTTCCGGCGTCGGCATAATGAGAGACCTCGGGGAAAGCCAGCTTGACCTGACCTACGACATGAGAGGTGTAGATGGCGACAAAGCCGAGGCCAACAGTCAGAATAACACCTGCAACCATACCGAGAGTCGCAAAGGCAGAAGGGAGAGACAGACAACAGAGAGCAATGGCCTCGACGATCAAAACGACTGTCAATCGCTTCCATCCCAGACGGTGGAAGTGCGCATTGCCCTCAGCCGCCTTTCGCTTCTCAAGATCACCTTCATATTCAGTACTCTCGCCGACAGTTCTGTCAAACATGTCTGGCCGGGATTCTATCTGATCCTTGTCATCTTCTTGTGCCTGGGCGGCAGTGTTGTTGATGTGGTCCGTCATTTTGAGTTGAAATATGCTGGGGAACCCAAAGTCAATGAAGGGAGAAGAGGTGTATTATAAAGACGTAAAGACCAGAGATAAGAAAGAGAAGAAACCGAGAATGAGACCGAACTTTGTACTTCCGGGGGATGCGCCTGGTGGGTCGAGGAAGAAGCTTCGGAGGCGAGTGTAGATAAACTCCATGCGTAATCGAGAGAACCTAGTTTCTGTGACATTTCAAATCTCATCAGCAACAACGCAAAGACCACGATACCCCAGACCCCAATAATCCCCAAGATGCCCCGCAGACGTGATTTCAAATGCCCTTGAACGGACATGATGACTGAATCTGCTGCGGTGCCGAACTTCCGTATCATGAGGCTCGAGCTTGAGTGTAGTGTTACTCTTTTGTGGATCGATATTCAGACATTACATAAAGCGGGCCTCGACAGAGCCTCACGCAGACTTTTGCTTGGCTAAAGTCATGTTGGTGTTAGTCAAGAAAACTGCCGAGACGGGGCCGGCCTTGCAAGGTTTGTCGACGGGCTCGTGATTATTATTAAAGTCAAGCCAACGGCTGAACTGTCCCCAGGTCTCCATGAGATTCTCCGCAGAGGCGAGAGATAAAGTTGAGGAGAGACTGCACGTTTTACGTACAGATAACGATGAGAATGCGGAGGAAACTCCGGTAGTTGTTGTAGACGTTGACAAAGTTTTCCGGAGCAACATGACCGTATATCCGGCGTAGACCCGTTTGACCCGGCATTCCTCAGCCAAGAGAAATTCGGAGCCGTACCGTACGAGTCGAGTCTCGCCTCCGAAAATTTTCATGCGACTCGACAAGTGACGGACATGAACCTGCGCAGAAATGTTCTCGAAGGACACTAGTCAGGGGTGTGGGCACGGGATTGTCAAGTCAAGGTTCAAAGCATGGACCATGAGTGTTTTCTGGTGGTTGTGGTGGTAGATTTTGTTAGCGCATGCGTTCATGATTCGAGATTCTCACTATTGACGTATTCAGTCAAATTGGTCCAGATGATGAGTGGTACGATACATGGTCCGATCAATTGCCGCGTCCTACAGCATAAAGAGTATAATTCTGCTGGCGTCTGGAGGCAAATCCTGTGATACGGAGTGGTTGTTGTCAGTTGACTCTGCTTGATGAGACTGTTTATGCCAACCATTGAATGGCCTGCGCCTGCGTCATAGCAAGCAAGTCAGTCCATTGCTTAGTTGCCCTAGCCGCACACCGAAGCTGCCGAATTGGTAGACATGACGGTGATCGGCGTTGTGAGTTGCATTCAAATGATCAGTGCCAATTGATGGACTGAAACGCCCGTGGCCTATCTGCCTACCTACAGTATAAGGCCTATCTTGATAAATCTAGATGCCGATTAATATCCGTTTTGAGAAAAACCAATTGGTCACAGACTCTCGTATTGGTCCGCTATTATTTCTCTCGTAATGCTCACTTTGGATGTGGAGCGAGCATGCAACAAGGTCCACAACAACGATCTGTGACGCGGTCGAGTTTTCAACAAAGACCGCGTTGTCCCGCAAACGGCCGACCCTGAATTTTAGACGCACGGTCTGGCCCGTTGAAGTACTAGGGTTGTTCGTGAAGTTCTATAGATAGGTTGGATGGTCTGGCCTGTAACGGTACTGGGGCGCTTCATGCTGACATTGGTATCAACACAATGGCATGTCGCGTCAAGTGACAACCATCAGCTGCGTTATTGCGATGGTAGACTTCTTGGCAATTGTGTTTTCATTTTCAGCCCGTCTTGTGCAGGGTATTCGGGGTAGCGGTGCTGATCAAATCATGATTTGACGTAGGGTAGCTCAATGATGAACATGGGTCGTATCTGGCTCAGTTATTGTCACTGCCGTTATTTTATTTCTATCTACTGATCAGCTGTTTGAATCTGCTGTTCTTTGTTCTTATTATCGCAAGTAACTTTAAAATAATTAGTGCTGCGCGCTCTATCTAGCTTCAAGTCAACGTGTACAAGTTGCCCTCAAAAAGCTTATGCAAGGAGTACGCAGATAGTTCTTAATTTCAGTGGCCGTCGACACATCCTGCACCTGCAATAGGCTTTGCACACTTGGACATTTCTTATATCAGCGTGGCTAATGGAGGCAGTAAGGCTAACACGTCAAGCATCATGTCAGCCACTCTGGCCTCGGCTTAGGGAATCAACATCAGTACTCATCCAGGAACTCACCCAACTTCTACCCGTTGATTTGGCATGCACAAAGACTTCATAGTGGATCTACCGTAATCCGGGGAATCAAGCTACTGGGGCATCCAACTTAATCGACAAAGAATTACTATTAATAAACAATCTAACTCTATCGGATAATGCTCGCCTGGATATCTCGTCATTTCTCGTGGGCGAATCAACTTGTTGGAGCATTGCCCGAATCATGAACCAAACGCCAAAATAATCCCATAACATCAAATTTCAGCCGATCCCATAGCCACTTGCACTGGAACGGTCAAATCAACCTTGACATCGCCTTCAAGAACCAGCTTTACCGTGTACACTCGTGAGATGATGCAAGAGTGAAAGGTTGGGACAAACATCTTGTCAGAAGGCAGCTCAAAAGGAACCTCTACTGTAGCAGTGTGGAAGACGGGAGACTTCTTGGCTTCTCCCAAAGCCACGTTTTGCGTCCACTTCACTTCGGGTGTGACCTTGGGAAGCGTAACTGAGCAGGGGTATCCAAAGTTGGCAATCTGCGAGCCCATGTTGGGAAAGGTCTGCATTGGGTGGTCGCGGAACCAGGTGTGCGCCTGGACTTTGACAGATGCAGAGTTGATCTTGGGTGGAACGACATCGGCGGCGGATGGCTCAAAGGTGAGAGAGACAGGAATTGAAGATTGGCTGGCCTCATATCCTTCCTTACCGAGGTGAATGGCTGCTGGTTGGGCTGCCACGGCAGAGATGCGACCCTGTGAGGAGGAAAAGATGTTCTTTCGGACCTTCTTTGACTTTTCTAGTGTGTATAGTTCGTCGTTTTCGGTAATGTTCAGAGGGGGCTCTTCGAAAGATGACGGCATGATGTTGATGGCGTGGGAGTTGCCGAGTAGAATGTTATAGCCCTGCTTGGCTCGGAGGAGAACAACGGCCTTGACGCTATAAGTGATACGCGCCATATCAGGAGCCAAGTCATCCTTTTCCCATCCGCCTAGCGTGGGCGGCAGAGACATGTGCTTCTCCCAAACATCCTCCGAGTGGGTTTGGTGGACGCATGCTTTTGAGGTGAGATGAGATGGGACATTAAAGATGAAGGGAAAGGTATAAGTCTTTCCAGCTTCGAGGATATGAGAGTCTGGATACTCAAAGTCGTCGATGGGCATCTCAAGTCGAAGGAATCGATGCGTGGTCATGTGAATCATGTCAGGACCGTCGCGGCGAGTCTGGCTGAATCCATCGAGAGAAATGTCGACATGATCAAAGGGAGTGTTTCTTGCGGGAGTTATAGAGACCTCTCCAGAGACCTCAGAGTTGGTGGTGTAGATCTTGGAGTTGAAGTGACCGTTGATGGCAATCTGTACCTCGGGCTTCTTGGTCATCTTTCCTCGCAAGGCTGAAGCCAAGTTGTGAGCTGGTCCCCAAGGCATAGTGCTACCATTACGATGAATGCCAAGGTGCTCATACTCTGGAAGAGTCATGAGGGGTAGCTTCGTGACCTGAGCGTCAACGAGGCGGGACGATAGAGTCTTTTCAGAGAGTGCCATTGTGAATTGATGAAGTTGCTGTGATTGATGAGACTTGGTTGACCATGTTGGGCATGCATTAACTTTATATTACTGCAGACCTTGCACTTGCAACTGTAAATCAATTAAAGTGCGCCCTGTTGTGATTGACCCATTGTGACTGATGCCCCCATCCTTGACAAGTTGTAGGGCGTATGGTGACATCTGATCCGACCCCGGCCCTCAAAATAGATGGCGTCAACGGGAATTTCACTTACTGCGAAGAAATGGGTGTAGTGCTTATTCAGGCTGGAAATAATAAGCGTTGTTGTTTGCTTACGGCCGTTTATCCGATTGATAGTTTGTAGGCTTCTATTAACTGTCGCGCGGAGCCTTTTCCGGAATCATGAACGCGGACTGTGCACGGAGCGTCCATGGAGTATCCATGGGTGGCACTGTAGTATTGATTTGCTCATCTCTTTTCTTTCACAGCTTCTTCCAATGTATTTTCTCATGCACCTCTGTTGCGAAGTCATCTCACAGCAATAACACACTCATCTTACATTTGTCATCTCTGGCTTGCGGCTGAAGCCGACGTCGGATCGTCAAACACACTTAATTGAGTCACCTGAATTAGAAAAAAGCCACAAGAATTAGACGAATACTATGTCTCGGTAAAGACAGCCGTAGTCACGTAAAAGGTAAAGCTTTTGGTGGTCTTTGGGGGGGAATTCTCATTATTAATTCGTTAGCGCCCCTCCATGTCGTTTACGCCCTGTCGACTACCACTTGTCAACCACCTTGTCAACGCCCTTGGGAATGCAAGGGTTCGAGAAGTGTGTGGGAAGTTTAGCCGTAGACTCATCGAATGGTGTAATAATTGGGACTGAAAGATGTCAGAAGTGATTTGAAAGCAACAGTAAATTGGTCATAAGTGTAGCAACAGCGAACTGTCAAGTTCAATAGGAATGAGTTCAATGTTCAATAGCAGCCAGCACCTCTTTGAGTTGAATAATTTAGCACATTTTCTACAATCTTATCTATTATCTTATCGGAAAACTTTGCCCCGCGATGAACACCACAGAAATTATCACCAAACCCCACGCGCATTCTTCAAGCCCTGGTTACAATCATCACTATGGCTTCAGACGCACAGGCTCTCAAGCCTATCCACAGCCTTGTACTTGATACTGGCCCTCTCATCAAGAACGATCCGCCCGCAAACACCCTTCGCGCCCAAGCCGAACAGCTCTATACTCTTCCCTCTATTATTTCCGAAATTCGAGATGCCGCCACTCGATCGCGAGTAGAGACGACTCTTTTGCCTTTCATCACCCTTCGATCGCCCAACCCCGAAAGTGTCAAGGTCATCCGAGACTTTGCGCGAAGAACTGGAGATTTGGTCGTCCTCAGCAAGCCTGATATTGAGGTTTTGGCCTTGGGATATGAACTTGAATGCGAGCGAAATGGAGGCGACTGGAGATTGAGAAAAACACCTGGTCAAAAAGGGTTGAATGGGAAGCCAAACAGGCCAGCTGAGGAGAAGTCTGCTGAGTCGGAGAAGCCAGTCGAGACAGACAAGCCAGTTGAGACCGAGGACAAGGCATCTGAGCCGGAGAAGCCAACTGAGGCCGAAAAGCCTGTCGAGGCGGACAAGCCAGCTCAAAAAGAAGACCAGGATGCGACAAAAGAGCAGGTCGAGCAGTCTCTGGAGCGCGCAGTCGACAACATGACCATCGAGAACCCCGTTGAACAGCCTACAGTCGGAGAATCCAGCGACTCTACACAGCCAACCACAGTGTCTGAAGAGACAGCCTCCGAAACTCCGGACATCTCAGGCGAAAAGCCAGACGAATCAATCGAGGCTGTCCAAGAAGCCTCTGAAGACGAACCCTCCGACGATGAAGGTGGTTGGATCACACCCTCCAACCTCAAGAAACACCAAGCCGCTTCAACAGGCTCAACTCCCTCGGCACCCGTCCAAAAGACACTTCAAGCTGCCGTCCTCACCTCCGATTACGCCATGCAAAACGTCGCTCTCCGCATGAACCTCAACCTTGTCGCTCCCTCGCTCGCTCGCATCACACATCTCAAGAACTGGGTTCTACGATGCCATGGCTGCTTCAAGATCACAAAAGAGATGGACAAGCAGTTCTGTCCCTCGTGCGGTCAACCTACACTCACCCGCACCAGCTGCTCCACTGACGAGCACGGCAACTTCAAGCTACATCTCAAGAAAAACTTTCAGTGGAACAATCGCGGCAATGTCTACAGCGTGCCTAAGCCAGTTCACGGCTCGGCCAATGGACGCCTGCCCAAGAACGCGGGTGGAAAGAATGGATGGGGAAACAATCTTATTCTGGCAGAGGATCAAAAGGAGTATACACGAGCAGCGGACGAACAGAGACGTCAACGCAAGAAGGATATCATGGATCAAGATTATCTCCCTGATCTATTGACGGGTCATCGATCTGGAGGTAGCGGAAAGCTTCGCGTGGGAGCAGGACGTAACGTAAACTCGAAGCGGAAACACTAGAGTAGAAAAAGTTGATTTGCTTTTGTGTCTAAACGCCTATCGCATGACCGACATGATTCCGTAACGCCATCCCAGCCTCGTAGTTTAGGCTCGTATTTATTCCTCCTCTGTGAAAGCAAAGTTAGCATGTGAAGGGGCACACGATCGCTGAAACTTACTCTGCTGAGTTAAGAGAAGCTCGAATCGTCGCTTCAGAGTAACGCGCTGGCGCGACCACTTGTCATCGGGAGAGAAACGCGCAGGGTGAGCGGATTTGGTGACTTGGCCTTGAGCGACCTTCTTGAGGGTGTAGAGGCGGTTGCCCTGGGCGTCGAGAGTGTACATCAGATGCATTTTGGCGGTTGTGGTGGTGGTTGTTTTGGTTGTTGCGTTTGGTGAGCTTGATTGAGATTGTTAGAAAATTTTGGACGGGCTGCGGTCACGTGCAAGGCTTATCGTTATCGGAGCTCGGGCCAGCAGGGCGAGATCGGCATCAAATTAACTCAAGCAGGACATGTAATCACGAATTCTTTATTGGTAAGGATCAATTGAGATTTAAATATTTATTAACCAAACAATCATAAACTGCTAAAGGAAGTATCAAGTTGGCTATAAACAGATCCAGCCCGCGTAGATTACTTGGTAGGGCTGATGGGCTCTCCAACACGAGCACCCTTGCTACCAGCCCATCCCTCACGCTCGTAGAAGCGAAAGACAAGATCGTAGTCCTCAAAATCGTGAACAATACGATCAACGCGTCGGTATCCTCGAACAGGATCAACCAGACGCTTGGCAGCCCAGTTGTTGGAGTCATCATCACCCATGCAGTAGGGATTGTGAGCCCCAGCCTTGGCTTCAAAAAGAGTGACACTGAAACGGCCAGGCTTGAAGATGTCGACTACGTGCTCAATGATCTCGGTCGTGGTACGTCCACTCTGGCCGCTAGGGACGTTGGTCTCGAACGAGGCGTACGAGCAGTGAGGCTCTGGAGTGACGTGAACAGTAAAGTAATGCTCACTCTTGGCTCCCTCGGCCTGGGCTGAGACAGCGGGAACAAGGCCATTGGCAGAGAAGCCACAAGGGCTGAAGAGATAAGCATCGACACGTGCATCAGGATACTTGGAGGTTGGGTAGACGCTGGAGAGGCTGCAACTCTCCGAAACGACAGTTCCCAAGGCGTGGCCCTCGGTAGTCAAAGCTTCAGTCGTGTCAAGCATGTCGCTGTCGAGTTCCTCGCCATTGCCAAAGACATCAACTTCGTCAACCGTTTCGGCAAGGCCTCCGAGGCTGTTGATGGCCTCCTTGCGAGCATCCTTTGCCTCTGCAGCCATCTTGTCGCTGGCGACCGCACTCGCGTGCGACAGATAAAACTGCTTGGCGTTTTCGGGATCGAGGTCCGTCATGAGGATTTCGAGCGTCTCGTCGTGGTAATTGCCGGGAACAGCATTGAACGAGGTCCCAACGGGGATTCTCGAGCCATCGACCTCGGACTCGGGAGTGCGAGGGGGCGTGAGGGCTTGCTGGTTGGGCGAGGTGAGGTACAGGTACCAATGATCGCCGTTCATCTTGCCCACCATGTAGGCGCTGCCGCCATCAAACATGTCATCGAGGTACTTGACCTCCTGCTTCCAGCTTCGGTGAGGACCCTGCTGCTTCTCGGGGAAGAGAAAGTTCTTGCGACTGTAAAAGACGCGGTACGGGGTCGCAGCGGCCTGGATGTCGTCGGCCGAGTTGGCATTGTGGTAGGGGAACCCATACTTGGCTGCAATGTGAAGCATGCGCTGAAGACCAAGAAGAAGAGTCGTGGTTCCGCAAGTCTTGAGAATGATCTTGTGAGGGAAGACAAACATGCTCGACTCAGAGAGCAGGTAAGCGTCCATGGTATCAGACTCAAGAACAGACAAGACCTTGCAGTTGACCATGTCGAGCATGGGAACCCAGGTATCAGCAGGAACAGCCTTCAAGCCATTGGCAGCAGCACCAGGAGGCAGAGTCGTCGGGCTGGGGGTGAACCAAACCTCGAGAAGCTTCTCAGGGCCCTCGAAAGCGTTGGTCGAGTCGAGTTCGGCGGCCACATCATGGTTGATTGTCAGATGAGGAGTGGCCGATGCCGGCGAAAAGGTGCAGTTGTTGGGGACCGAAGTCATGTTGATGTCGTTTTGTAGCAAGTTTTTAGTTTTCTTTGCCCAGATGGCAGAGTCCGCGGAGCACTAGCTGCCGCTCAAACAGACTATGCGGCGTCTGTTTGAGAGAGTAGGCCCACAGGTACGGGACTTGTTCAGATGCTGGCGGAGCCAGCAGCAATCGGTCGATGGGGGGAACTAACGTCTCTCGAGGACGTTATGGAGGTCGGGAGCAGAGTGTGCTGTAGTGCTCCTGTAGCGGAATCGTGACAGGAGGGAGTCGGTCGAGGATCGTGATTCAGGTAGACTATTCGACGTTTGTCGATCGTGTTTACCAAAGGGGTGCTATCGAGGCCTGAGAGAGTCAGTCATGTCGGTGATGAGAGTTGCAACGTAGAGCAGAAACGTACTTGGAAGGTCGCGAGAAGAGGAAGCGCAAGAGATCCGTCGGCCGCATAGAAGCCCAGGAAATATACCAAAGAAAGGTCAGTGACGGTCGATTAGGCCGTCGAGTGTCTTTTGGACGATAAAATTAGATGCGTATATTCGACATTGAAGTGTCGGATAGACGTAGAAGCAAGCAGTGAGTGCAGTGCAGTGCAGTCGCGTGAGATTGATGACTGAGTCAGTGGTTAAGTTTGACAGAACAGCACAGCTCAGCAAAACCAATCCGGGGGTTAGTTTTGTTATGTTATTAAGCTTAAGATGGTCGGTGAGAGAATTTTGGGTCTTTTTGAGGGGGGTTGGGTCTGGGTTGGTTCGGTTTCGTTTGGTGGGTTGATTTTGTGAGGCAGTAAATTTCTATCAATGTGCTAAGGTTTTAATCAGGCTGTGCTATTTAAGGTATGCAGCCGTTACCACGTAGCCCAGGTATTACATCAACTAAATTCACAAGCTAAGTACAAGGACAGTGCTCTTCGGATGTGTCCCCCGGGGGTCAAGGTCAGCTTTTTATCATCGACGATTCTGACGATGCCCAAAGGAGGCGACCGCATGCAAGTTTTTTTTTTCTCTTGCAAAAATCCACCCGACGCTGGTCTCATTTGGGTTCACCAAAGAACTCTATGAGTGGACTGGCCACAACATTTGGTGGGGCAGGGCTATGGCATCCTTGCAAGTTTGGCCACAGGCCTTGGTATTTCGTCATTGTAGCTGTTCTAGGAGTGGAATTTGGACCTTTTTTGGGTGAGACCGTCCCCTGCAGCGTCTGTACAGTCTGTCTTGTCCAATGGTAGTGTCGCGCATGCAGGTGGCTTAACTTAGGTTCTGCCACTACTCAACTCCAGAAGCCGGGACGGTGATGCGGTCGCGGTCCGTCGCTGTGTGATCCGTGACAATACACAGTCGACGACGGTATGTGGACCATAATACTTGGCATTACATGCCACTGATTGTCATGATCATGATTATCATCCTCAGCTGCCAACATTAACTGTCACCTTGTTTGTGATCCCCTCAAACACATGAAACAGTGAGCAATCTCGGTACTTTTCTACCAAGCTTCCTTCGCCGTCTTCTGTCCGGGGAACCGAGATATCCTTCCCGTTGACCGTTGTACCTGACGGATACGTTGGGCGTCGACCTTCTTCGACCAGGGCAATGAATTGCGCGTCCATCGGCACAGACCCCAGGAATGGAACGTTGAACTCTTCGGCCATGGATTTCCCTCCTCCTGATCCAAATATGTCGGTGCATTCGGAGCAATGCGGACAAACATAACCACTCATATTTTCGACGACGCCTAATACCCGAATGTTTGTCTTTGTGCAAAAGTTGAGTTCTTTTCGCACATCAGCTGTCGCTACGGCCTGGGGTGTTGTAACGACAACTGCGCCCGCAACTTGACCTGGTCTCGCGTCTTTTTGAAGTGTCTCGGCAAGGGAGATGTGCTCGTCGCTTGTTCCGGGTGGTGTATCAATCAGTAGGTAGTCGGTCTCATCCCAGAGTACGTCTTTGAGGAATTGTCGGATCATGGCTGTCTTTTTGGGACCTCTCCAAACAACAGCGTCGCCTCTTTTCGGGAGAAGGAAGCCTAAACTCATGGCATGAAGACTCCCTAGACCCTTGGACTCATCCGCTTCGTGAACCAAAACTGGCGCCCATCCACCGGGGACTTGAGTGACCTTGGATGATTCGATGGATAGCATGCGAGGGATAGAAGGTCCTGTCAGATCGACATCGAGAATACCGACAGAATGACCAGCCGATGCGAGCGACAAAGCTAGTTGTGTTGTGACAGACGATTTGCCGACTCCTCCTTTGCCTGAAAGGACCTACTCATGTCAGTGAGAGAAGCGCAAGCGTAGGGTAGGACATACCAGGACAACGTGCTTGACCTTTCCGAGGCCCATGTTGCTTGATGCGTGTATTCCGCTGGTGAGTGTTGCGATGAGTTTGCGATGACTGAGTTTGCCTCTTTAATGAGTCGCGATCCAACTGTTGGTGTTGATTAGAAAGCCATTTACTAAGCCGTTGAAGAGATTGGCCGAATCGGAGCAGTGCGAGGGGCATCAGCGATTACCCCGCTATCGTCACTGTGACGGCCTCTGAAGCTAGCTCCGGCGTCGGTCCACTATGAATTCAAACCACAGTCTTTGGGTCATCTTTTCATGAACATTTACATTTGCAATAATATGATCAGAATATTCCCTCCAAAACACATACTTTTTATCCTATTAACATCTCCGCCATGGGTATCTATCCTAGTCCTGCCTTAGGTCCGTCATGTTCCAAATCACTTTTCCATAACCGGTGCTCCATCTAGCCAACCTATACCATAGCGTTCAAACTCCCTTTCCAAGATACAACGAAAGAAAACAAATATTAACGTTAAGATCCTTTGTTCAAGCAGGAACAACAAAAGTCAAAGTACTATATCCCCACCTCATCACCTTGGCGTGCTTAGCCTGAATCAGCCAAGCTGACTATTCGTCATCTCATGGTCTGGGCCCATGTAAGCAACGTTAAGCTGCGTAGATGATGTATGTCTCAAGCCCTGAGGTCTTGAATGAGCTCTTGTGGATGCGGCCCATGCGGGTGCATAGCTCAGGGTTGTCATGTAGTTGTGTGCCGTGTAGCTGTGTGTTGTGTAGATGCCTCGTCCTTCAGGTACTGCCCTTTCGAAAGCTGGGTGAAGCTGAAGGAGCAACTTGAGCCGGAGAGTCCATCAAAAATTGAATAGATTCACGCTTACACATGACGATAGGTTTGCTCTGGGCACAGTAACCCAACAATTCGGCATGTTCAGGAAGAGTTTCAGGAACGGCATCGGTAAAACGGACGATAGGACCTCCGTCAAAGCTGAGTCCAATGACCTGAGCCTTGTACTCGGTGTCTAGGTCTGACTCTTCATCCGGGTTGACCGAGATGGTGTTACTATCTTGTGTTAGCTTGAGTAACCATGAGTGGGTGGGATCTTACGCTTGGCTCATGGGAGGGCCCATGCTGTCGTCAAAGTCATTCTTGCGTCGGTAGTTTCTCTTAATTCGTTTCTTTGTGCAATCATGAAACAGGTGAAGGATTCCGGCAATGACAAGCACTGGAGTACCGAGAGCAAGAGCCCAGGGTCTAAACGGTTAGCAGGGTTGGAGTGATGCAAACATGCAACTTACGGGTGCTGTCGTCCTCGTAGGGAATGCGCCAAAGCAAGGATGATACCCATCATGGCAATCAATGAACCAACTTGGATCATTGTCCAGGTAGACCAATAAAGAGAAATTAGATCCTCTCCATCGCAAAACTGTAGCGCCATGATGGAATACGCCTCCATAACGACAATAACAGTCGAGACCGAGACACATCCTAGACACATGACAATAGATTGGCGTAATCGTTTCGTTCGGGCTCCGGGATTATGAGCAAGCTTTTCCAAGGCTGCTTGGCCTCTACTACTGTTAGACAAGCCAAAAGAATCAAAAATCAACATACCTGATATATGTCCATGAAGCAATAAACAAGACCAAAAGATTCGATATAAACAAGGTCCAGTAGATAATCTTGAATTGCCATCGTACCATATGCGAAGCGAAACTAGCATACTTGACGCATAGCTCATGGTCAGGAACCTCTCGAGAGAATAGGGAAGCCATTGTGGTTGTCGAGGTCTGGATTCTAGAAAAGTGGAGGAATCCTGGATCCTTATACTTGGACTAGGTTTGCACTGCCCGGCAAGTTACTGACCATTTGTCTCTTAGATTTGTGATAGGGAGTACAGACCCGCTTCATCTGAGCATACCATCGTCACAGAGACGCGCAATTGCCCTGTTAGTGTTGCCCGCCAAGCCGCCTTAGGCGGTGATCACCCTTGTTGTTGAGTCTTGGACAGATAAGGTGGAGTGGGTGAACCAGACTATCACGGTGAGTCTCAACTCCCGCCTTGACCCTGGCAACCTCTCGGCACTCTCATTCCAGACCCCTGGTACCGAGGGAATGAAGGTGAATAGGAGATATCAGGCCTCAACCACGAGGGAGGAGGAGTCATCTGATTGGCCTCACCTCGGTCTGAGATCTAAGATTATGTTACACCAGGTGAGATCGGGCAGCAGCCAATCTACAAGGGCTATGAGTTTGAGACAGGTAAAGTGGTTCTGACCAAGCAAAGCCAAGCGCAGGGGCGACAATGCGGTCGAGAATGGGTCAATGAGGCTGTAAAGAAACAATATGCCAAGCCGGGGAAGGGTCCATAATCTCCTCCGTGGCTATAGTCTCTCCGGGGGATCTTAGCTGAGGCTTCAGGCGACCAGGTCGTATTCACAGCCCGATGAGAACCCAACCGTTCGGTTAAGCCCAGTAATTAAAACATGCCTGTAAATACATGGCATTGCTTTGCACTCATTAAACTAAGACGCTTTGGCGCTCCCTGCATGGCATGTGGTAAGACAAGGGTTATAAACTCTTTCAGAGGCAGCCAGGTGTGACAAACTTCAAGATGAAACGTTTGTGCGATGAGTTACGTTTTGGCTTGCGTTTCCCTCGTGCCAAATCGTGACACTCAATATTCGCTGAATGATGCCATGAGATCATCCCCATGCCAAGAGATAATCTCCATGCCAAGAAATATCAGCCTCTCCCGCCCGCAAAGTGTGGATCACAGCACCTAGCTTCGCCCAGGGGATAAATCTGTTCAGCCGTAGATCTGCAGCCTGACAGAGATAATCTATGAGTGGCTGTTATACGCTGACCTACCATACACTCTTTATCTGTTTCACCGTCTTGCAACTTCGTTTCTTGATAACATGACGGATATTTCTTTTGTTATCGCCAAGCTGGTTACTCGCAGAATGTACAACCTCGCCGCGTAATCTTTTCTTGGACGGACTCCGAGCCTGTGGGGGCGTAAGGGATCACAGCGGAACATACATGGAAGCTGGAGGCTCGTTGCAGGGATCTTCCCGTGTCATAGTTACTAAATATGTTTTGAGTTTAGTTCATGTGCCACTCACAACGGCCTACTCTGCAGATGGCATGTGAATTACCATGCATTCCATGTCCGTGTCGTCAGTGATTAAAACATTGCGTTTGGCACTCTTATCAAGATCGACGTTTTTAGCCCGCTTTGTTGGGTTTGCCCGTCTGAAATGACGAGTCAGCAGTGTTGATCCCTGAGCCGTGATCCAGATGAGACGTGGCTGAGTAAAGCCCTGATTTGACGTGTCCAAGACATTGATAATAGATTGATGAAGCTTATCTATGTTGGAACCAGTATGCCAAGAAACCAGATGCTGCGGATGATCCAGACGCTCTAGTTTTGCGATTTAGTCTAGTGAGTTCGTCCGATTTGATAGATAGAGTTTATCCACCTCTGAGAATTGCATACATTCTGGAAACTTGTAACGTCACATGGTTTATCGGAACAAACCTGTTATTTGATCATGTGCTGACGCGTAACATAATAGAGTTACTTGTTATCCCGCAAAAGTTCCGATACAGTGATATTGAGCCGCAGGCTTACTTCCAGTGAAACAGGTACTCAAAGAGGGGACTCTTCCAGCCAGGGTCGGTAAGTGGTAACATGTTACGGGCAATCAACTGTTGATCCATGCCCGAGTTCGGATGCAGTAGTCAATGACGATGAGCGGACCTGATAAACGACTCGAGGTTGAGATGATAAGTTCATCACAACTTTGAATGTTTTAGGCGTATCGCCAGATTAGGAAATGAACCAAATTCGGATTCTTTTACATTATTCATTGGCTAGCCTAGATCTAAGCTTAAATCAGACAGAAACAGCAAGGGAAGGCACGACGGAGACCCAGCCTCGGCTAACCCTAGACTGACAGATAATCATGAGATACGAAGCGAGAAATGAGCTGTCAATTCCCAGGTTGCGAGAGTTATCAAATAGGAGTAAACAGATGCACGTGTTCTGATGGATGGCTGAGGCATCATGGGCGTGTTCCATTCTCAAGCGAGGAGTGGTTGATTTCAAGTAACATCCCGATAGGAAATCAGATTATAACTCTTGGCAGAGATCTCCCATTTGCTGATTACTCTCAGGAGAAGGCTCCTTCTACAAAAAGCAGCGTTAACGTTAAATGCCTTAACAGAGCCGTTATTGGAGTCGGCCAATAGAGAATACGGGGTTATTATGGTTTGTAATTAACTACCATGCAAAACAGTAATTATGATAGGATAGACTTTAACGGAAGCTTTGATATATCGCTCATTCTATGACTGTTGCAGATGTGCCTCATGAGCGGCGGCCGACCCAAAGATCGGAAGGAATTCTGAGAACCAACTGGTGTGAAATAGCATCAGCCAGGGTCTAAACGCAGAACCATCGTGTGGAAAGCTATCTGGAAACTGGTTGAAAGCTACTGCTGAGCCTTAAGAATGACGTACTTTGGCTTCATTTCATAGTTTGCTGTCATCGGAACTTGTCACATCCGGCAGAATTCAGACAGAAATTGTTCCGTTTAAGCATCATCGGATGAATACACTTTCCGGTACTGACCGCTCATAGGCTGACGGGTGGATGTCAAGCCGTCGCATCGACTCAAGATCTGACAATGATGAGACGTGGCTGTGTAAGCCGTGCGTCGTTGAAACACGTGAAAGACAAGCGAGCCCCGAGTTGCAAGAACAATTTATAAACTCTACATATTCTCGACGATTGGAAAGCGAGTTACAATAGTAGCATCTTTACACATAAAGGTAGCTTGCTGTTGTTTCTAGAACGCATTCTATATCATCCAAGCCCGACCATATTCTGACTCTTGGCACCGTTATATCGCAGAACAGCTTTTGTCGAAACATTCAACACACAGACTTATAAACCCATTTGATATTCACCTTGAGACAACGTGCAAAAGAAACAATGTCAAGCACCGAATGCGTCACTTTCAATTCGCTCCCACGGACTCGAAAGACTATCCACGAGGAGACCAAGTCGATAGGAGGACGCTTTGTTGATCTAGCCAAGGTATGTTTACTGCCAAATTACAGATAAAGCTAATAATATAGTTCCTCTCAACACTAAAGAGCAACTTGGATCTCGCCAATGTTACAGCTCCGCCATTCTTCCTAGCCCCGTCGTCAGTTGTCGAGAACCCAGGAAGTTGGGCACAGAGACCGTCTCTCTTCACCGCTCCAGCCAAAGAGATTGACCCAGAAAAACGCAGTCTCTCAGTTCTGCAATTGTTTCTTGCTAGTCTAAGGAGTCAACTCTACGTCGGAGGTGCGCCCAATGTCAGCATCAAGAAGCCACTCAATGCCTTTCTTGGTGAGCTATTCCTGGCTTCCTGGAACGATTCAGACAACCGCACAAGATTGGTCGTTGAGCAGGTCAGCCATCATCCTCCAATCACTGCAATGCACATTTCAAGCAAAGACCATGGCATAAGAGCAGATGGATACGGACGGGTGAAGATGACCTTTAACGGCAACATTAATATTCAACAAATTGGCCATGCAGTATTGCATATCGACAGATTTGACGAAGACTACCTGATGCCACTTCCAAACGTCATAGTTCGAGGATTCATGTCGGCGTGTCTTTATCCAGAGATCATCGGCTCTTATACAATAGTTTCAAGCTCTGGTTTCATCACGGCCATTGACTTTTCTGGGACAGGCTTGTTTACTGGAAAACGAAACTCTTTCAAAGCCCGAGTATATCACAGAGACGAACCAAAGACGATATATTACCACGTATCCGGCATCTGGAGTGAGGAATGGAAGATAACCGGTGGCAACGGAAAGCTGGTGGAAACTTATAATGTCAACAAACACTCAAGTGTGCCGACCCAACTTGATCCTGTAGACAAACAAGACCCTCGAGAGTCACGGTGTGCATGGAAAGATGTAATCTCGGCTCTTGAGCAAGGAGACTATCGAGCGGCGACTACGGCTAAGCAAGAAGTGGAGGAAAGAGAACGACAAAAAAGAATCGAGGAAAAGGCACTTGGAAAAGTATGGGAGCCGCTGTTATTTCGGAGCATATCCGGGAATGAGCATCAAGTGTTCCATCAACTAAGTCAGGGGACGAATTGGAAACTCTTGGATACAGAGACGAAAGGAGTATGGAGGATTGACGACGAAAAACTTGAGCAACTGCAGAATCATGAGGTACAATGATGGGTTGGTAATGGGACTCAGGCGATGAGAAACCACCAGGAAGATTGGTTATAAATAGTTAATAGAAGTATGCTAAGTATACTATGAATAAATTACAAGTCTAAGTAATAAATGCCACCACTTGTCTATCATCATATCGATAAATATATGGGTCTATCTCACTCACCTTCATCGCAACAGCTTGACTACTGTGCTTTTCCAGAATAGGCCAACTCTGCTACCTTCCTTGCAGCAACGTCGCGTCCTTTCTCACTGGCATGAATCTTGTTTCCCAACTCTTTAGCCTTTTCATGAATGGCAATGCTCGCCTCTCCACCGTCTACAACCTTCAAAATGGCCTCGGCCAGCTCATTAACCGTCCAAATTGGACTCGTGTTAGGACATGCCCAGACACCGATTCCAATGGTCTCAACAAACTTGGCGTAGTTGTACAAGTCAGCCCAGAGTGGCATGATGACATGAGGAACTCCAGCACTTTCAAGGTTAGCGATGTCTTACAAGGGGCAAACGACATACTAGACTGCTTCGTTGTAGCAATTGGCTCCGCCATGGTGAACAGAGGCAGTGATGAGTCCTGATTCAAGCAATGAAGTTGGATCAACAGTGAGCCACTTTTCCAACTTTATCCTGCCATTCTTGATATGCTCTCTGAGTGGTAGAAGAGCGTCGTCGACGTGTTTACCAAACTTGTTGAACTTCCACAGAATCTGTACATCAGTTTTGTCGAGTACCTGTGCTAATGCTTGTGCCATGGTAGAAGCTTGGGTCTCGGTGTACTAATTCGTCAACATGGAACTGATATTCGAACGCAGTACTTACGTTGACACTACTGCCAAGGTTTACCAAAACCGTTGGTGCCTTCTTCAACCAGTCAACTAGCGCAGGATCCTGCTCAACAGCTGGGGCTGCAGAAAGAACAATCGGGTTGGTGACAGTAACGTTCGATGGAATGTAGTCGGCTGGGATAGACGCCCCCTCGGCCGTGACAGTTATCCATGGGACATCATCGCGGTAGATTCCAAAAAAGTTGATGGGATCTCGGAGCCCCTTTTCCCGCAAAAACTCCTTCTTAGCAGCGAGGTCAGGCATTTTCATGATACTGTAGATGAAGCGAAAGTTGAGAAAGATGTTCTCGGGGATTTTTCGCCAAGGGACAGGGAACTCGAAACCCGAGCTCATGCTACACGTGTTAGCTTGATTCGTAGAAAATCGATTCTACTCACGCTGGATACTTCCAAAACATGCTGCCATATGGCTGGTCGCCTATAAAATTGTCGATAATCTGGTTTGGCGTGATTATAGCATGTTGGCGGTTCTTGTCGCGCGTTGCGTCTATAGCCGGGCGAAACATGGTGTCCAAAACCACAACGGCAGGGTCAATCTCGTCGATCAAAGACCCTAGCTCTTCATAGAGTGCAAAGTGTTCCTCGGCAGTCCACGGAGACACAAAAGTCTGCATGTCCTTGCAAAGATGAGCAATTCCGGCGAGACCCGGAGGATGCGGAATGTTGTCGAGACCTTTGCCAGCATTTTCCAAGGTTTTGGAATATGAAGGTTCCTGAAGCGTGTGGAACACAATATCCCGAGCTTTAGGTGTCTTTTTCCTAGAGAACCGAGACACTCTTTCTAGTTTTCCGGCCAGTTTCGAAAACGAAGCAAAGTGAACATCGATATCGGGATGGTTCTCCAGCATTGCCGAGGCCGTTGCAACGTGTACATTGGACAGGCCATGCTCATGGTTGACCAGAAACAGAGCCGTTCTATTCCTGCCCTGGATGTACGGTGGACGCTGAGGAGTTTCCTGGGAGTAGAAAAAAGCCAGTGCTGCAATGAGGACTGAGCCTAGGAGAAGAATTCGTCTCAACATGATTGCGGTGAGGATGAATTGAAGGGTTGAATTTGGCTCTTATTACTATGACCAGCTTATACGAATACGAACTTGAGTCCATTCCTTTTGCGGGTATGCGTAGTATAGCGCCAAACAATCCTTGTCGTCTTATCTCACTCTAACCACTGGTCGCAATCCTCCAACCTGACGGGCATGACTTGTAGAGAAGAAGTAGAAGCTCTGTATGAGAGGATGGAATCTTTTGCGATAAGGTGATAGTCCTTTTGTTTAAATACTGCAGTCAGCCAGTTGATATAGGCGTGTCCTCTTACCCCTGCACCAATTAGGTTTGTCCGACACTGAACTAACTTTAAAGTCTGTAGAACTCCCGACAATGCCGAGGTTTGAGCACTCAGGCTAATTGGAAGTAAAGTCTATAAGACAAGTAAGAGACTTATACCCAAGTCAAGGACTTCGTAACAAAGGCCGTGGTTGTGTAAGTGTCGGTCGAGTGTATAGGGATAAGAGGACGCAGGTAGCAATAGCTCGGAGAGGACGTAGCTTTTTGTTATCCCATACACAAAGCCGGGAAAATAGCAACAAATCTTGCAGCCGGGATCAAACAACAAGTTCGCCACAGGTTCCACCATGTCCGTGCAATCTCTTTGAGATCGAAACATAATATTTCAGTAGATGGTTGACACCTTGAAGCTCAGCAACGAAAGGCGCCAAAGTTGCGACTTAGTCCTTCAAGTCCTCAGTGCATTCATTTTCGATGGTCTGGCATGCTGGAGGCGATATTGGACAGCAAACGAGTGACTTTTATCCTGGACGGATAATTGAGTTCCCATTATCAGCCTGGGTGGGACATTCGGAGAAGGATCAGTATCAGTAACCGTCACATCCTGTTGCATTCGAGTGATGGCCTCTTGACCGAACTCATGTGAGTTTCGGTGCTATTGAACAAAGACTCAAGTGTGCACATGGCTCTCTGCCTCCATCGTATCCTCTCATATGGGCTTCATCTCGATATTACAGCCATGGCACTGTTATCACACATGGGGTTTGTTGTGAGTAGCCTCCAGGACTGTTGATTCGACAGAGTTACTCAATTGATCGAACGTCCTATGAGACAGCCGCAAACAATGACCAGGGCTGAAATGTGGTGCTGAGGGCCAGCACTCACATTCGTTCGGGACTCAGCAGCACCGAAGGCTGGGAATGGGTCGCTGGTAACTTTAGATTCACATCTGCTGTATAGAAGTGAATAAACTTGTTTGGGTCAAGTTGTTCAGGCTCATGCTCAAACGGTCAATCGGGCGTCTATTTGAGGCCAAGGTCCAGACTACTGCGGCAGAAGCCCTCGCGTATAGATTGGCCGCGCGCTGTGTAACATCTGTGGTTATAATTTGCTTTGACGGGTAACAAGATTCATTGAGTGAAGACGCACTGCACCAATGCTTTCGCGCCGTCTCTGCCGTTCAGAGATGTATAAGTCAAGAGTTGGGCAGGTTTAGGCATATAGACTGCATTTTCTACATCCTAGGTAAAGGACTCTGTATGCCTTGCATTCCCTGTGGTGCAACACTTGCATGTTATGCTTGGTATCTCAAAATCCCCTAAGAGGATAGCTTCAGCAAGGTTGTTGACTCGAATGACCTGAACACCAGAGCGGCGGGAGAGGAAGCGGCAATAGGAGGCTGGAGAGCAACAGAAAAGGCGGCAGAAACCTGATCTCACCGAAGCCTGGCGCAGCGACCTGACTTTGGCGCCCTCGACTTGAACCTGTATAGGCTGGAGGCATCTACCTTTCGCCCACGTTAGCAACACCTTCAAGTCATGTCTGGTACTTGGCATCTTACATGTACCTGTATCATCCATCCCACCTATAGCAGCCTGATGCCTGCCAGTAGCGATGCCTTTGCTTGAAGTTGCGCATGACTGAACTCATGAAAGCAGTTGTTGCGCCTGATTCACGAGTCAAGTGTTTCGCACATGAAGCTCTCAGAATACAAGAAGTTTTTTGTTCAAATATTGACACTCTTGTACACTTGTCCGCAGGACCAGATTGATAAGCAAGAAGCTGATGCTCGTATGCCGCCGTCGGTGTCGACTCCGAGGGTGCAGTTTGGGCAAGCTCACCGAGAAATTTGAACTGATCGGTCGAAGCGGTGTAGACGGCGGTGCCTTTTGAGTAGCTTGTTGCCTTGGTGAGGCTGGGTGACAAGCTGTGGCAGATGGCGTTCCAAGTTGGCTTGATGAGGGCGGCGAAATTGGTGTTGCTGGTGTCGGCAATCCTGCTGGCAAATCTGTAAAGATTGATCAGATGAGTGACTCCAAGAGGAAAACTCTTGGAAGCACAGAAGTTGACCATCAAGTATCCTGTCGCGCGTCTACAGAGCTCCAGAATCCTTTCACAATGCGGGCAAACGAATAACAGCGAATGGAGGATCGACAGCGACTGGGCACCTTTTGTCATTTTCTGAGGCTGATCCATACCCGGCTTCAACATGTTCCCTCTAGAGTATCGACGGCGGTCAAGGTATAATAATCCACGCATTGTTCTCTGTGGTGGCCAAACAAGCGGGAGGTCCACCAGTATTGGCCTGCAAAGGGCCGGGAGTGAAGCCTGTGTTGGGTCGACACTCGCTGGGGACGAGGCAACATAAATTGTTCAGGCGTATATGGGTTGTTGAAGTGGATTGTGAGCTGCGAGTCGGATTTCATTGTAGGGGTGCGCCGCAAAGGCATTGTAATCAAGTGAAGCCTGTAACCCGTGAATGTCAGTATCATCTTCTGGACGCAAGCTTCTTGATCTTACCAAACGATGAAATGGTCCGAGATCATCAACCTCCAACACGAGCCAAAACCCAGTGCACGTCGCATCCAGGGACGCCGAATCATATGTGGTATTAAAACGTTGCGCGAGCTATTCTGTCGTGCTTCATGCTATTCTAGCCCAGCATGGGCGGAATGATGTCTGAATGGAATGCTAGGTGCGCCGAAACTGAATGTGTCTGATTGTTGCAGTCGCTCGCCGAAGATGAAGGGTTGTGCTTGATGCGGTTACTTGCTGATGAGGTCGCTCACCGAAAGTGAATGGCTGCGCTTGTTGCGCTGAATTGAAACGTGGTGTTTGTCGCTGTCGCTCACCGAACTGAAGGTGCTTGTTGCGATCGCTCACCGAAATGAAAGGTAATGCTTGATCAAGGATCATTGCCAGGCATAAATTCGCCAACGTTCTGGTGAATTCGAGCAACGGGGAGGGCACAGAGATGTTGCGAGCAGGAGTATATGACTGTAAAAACAAGGTGCAGCTGGTGTCGGTGATCTCGAGCACGGTGCGCGTCGAATGACAGTCTTGACGCGTCGTTTTCCTGAGACGGCAGCCCAAAATGATCCCTAATAGCTCAAGTCGCGTTTGAAGAACGGTATCGAAGAGAACAAGGCGCTCAAACGAAACGTGTCTGCGAACAGAGTTTGCCCCATGGCTGTTTGCGAGAGCGTGTAAGTACGTCTCTTCGCGGCATTGCCATTTCATACGACCGTGACGTTGTTATATTCCTCCTGTTCCGATACTCCGTATCTTGTGGATGTCGGCCGTTCATCGTCTTTTTTTTTTTTTTTTGTGGCCTTGCATTGGTTTGATGCGCTCGTTCAAGCCTTCAATGAAGTGCACAATGGATGTCGAAAGGGAACAGGGAATGTCACGAGCGACAGTCGCGTTGAGGGTGGAATGAGAGTAGGGCTATCTTCGCTTGTTTTTTCCTTATCTGACAATGAAAGTCAGCATTAATCCCTTGAAACCCGCAATCGAAACTGACATAATCGCCCAGTGATAAAGCCATCGACCTCGGTGTTGTCATGCCGGACACGTTTGACAATTCCTTCGTCTAGTTGAGAGATGGAGTTTGACTACCTCGAACCCCAGATCATTCGGTTATCTCCATTCTGGAGGTAGAGTCTCCAGATATGAGTAAGCGGGCGCGCTCCTTGTGGATGAGTAGGAGCCCTGAGAGTGTTGCTTCAGGTCCGCATTTTCTGGCAATGTGATCTGTCTCGACTCGGCATGAATCTGACAAAACAGGGTGTACCAATGTGGTTCTCGAGGACTAGTATCGGTTCTATGGGGTTGTTGCATCAAGACGGCAGCAGGGTATCTTGATGTCATCGAATCGCATAGGATGGGTCTGAATACTGTTAGGCGACGGGGGCTTGACGGAATCATCGAGGGGCTCGAGCTTCGGAATAACGTGGAGAGTGAGATTGAATTTCTGTGGTTGCATGTTAGTGATGGTCAAAATGAAGGAGAGGTCCCGTACGTGAATATTCAGCCGTTACACCGTTGGGTCAAGGGCGTTGGAAAAGCGAATATCAAGCCTGGAGGAGTTGTGACTTTGATCAGATTCAATGAACCGTCTTCAACGCAATCGCTGCCCGAGAACGCATCGTGCTTTGGGCTCCCGTCTCGCATCGAAAGCGGTCGCATCCCATGTATATCTACTCGCGAAATCCCTTTCTGGTGAGTGAACTCTTCCAACATGCAATAGGGGCTTGTTGGCTGACTCATACGGACAATTGAACACTGTGAACTCATGTATCCAACGTCAATGTACCGATCGAGGGTACCCTGATGCCCATGGTGACGATATTGCCTCTGCCTTCCTCCATATGCACTGGAGGAATACAACCAGCGACCGCTTTAAGCGCTCATTGAGATGGCCCGGTTTGGAAGCGACGCAAAACCATGCATCCATCCTTCGACCATTTCGAGCGTGAGTAAGTCTAGACGCCGTGTTTGCCGCAGATTGATGTTGGGGTCAAGGCGATTGTGTTGTCAAGGACCTTGCGAATCGCTTCGACGTCTTTGATGGATGCTGTGTACGGCCAGCTCTGCATCCAAAGATACATACCAATACTCGCATGGGTCAGTATAGCTTCTGAGATTCGACAGACAAATGGCAACTTACCAAACGGCCAGAGGGTGGACGTACACCCCGATGAGTACGAATACCGCTAAAAGCACGAAGAGCACGAAGAGCTTCTCGGCCCTGTCGGCCACCAGAGTTGAGGGTGTTTTCTATGATCATCTCAGAATGGAAACAGGTAGAGTCATTCCTCGTATACATACGTTATTGCCACGAGCTGCTAGAGAATAATTATTAGCTGGATAGCGATCAGGGAGCAGGGGACGTACAACGGTGACCACAGCCACAGATACGCAATCCGTGATTCCTGTAGAAGAGTGTGAGCGACTCAGACCTCTTTGTCCTTGCCGCCTGCCAGCGTTTGCAAGTTGTCATGATTGTGTCAGAGGTGAAGGCCAAGTTTGCTCGTATGTATCCGTTGTTGCGGGCTGCCATAAACTAGTTAGCAGTTGGATAGTAATCAAGCGGAGCAAGCACATACTGCGACGGCCATGACTGCGACGGCCATGAGGTATGTGACGGCGTTGGCCGCAAGGCCCGAGATCTCATGCCGTTTTCCACGACAGAGATGTTGATCCTGACACTGGACAGCGACCAGGTAGAGCAGGTACATACGCGATGATCAAGGGGGCATACGTGGGTGCTCTGGGAGAAGATGGTCATGGTGATACTGTAGTTTGCGTACGTTAGTAATGGGAGCAAGTTTGAGGCAACTGTAACATTTGTGTTTTGACCTACCTCGCGCAGAGTTTTCGTGAGCGCGGGGGCGAGAAGGACGAAACAAAGCGCACCTGGCGATTTCATCTTGGCGACGGCCCGCTCCCAATATCATGTTGACGGAGGTAAAAGACGGAAATATGTCGTGAGGTAAGGGGAGGTCAGAGGTGGACGAGATCGAGAGTCCAAGTGCAAGGAAAAAAGAGAGGAGGATGCGAGAGGAGAGTTCCACAGAGGGAATGTTGGGCCGTGTTGAAGTGCATTGTTGCGGCTTGCCACTGGCTGAAAAATAGCACAAATCGCTCACTCACCATTGCTTAATCCGAATAAGATGCAAATGCGAGGAATTCAGCTTAGATTATTGATGAATTCCCTTGTCGCCAATTCAACCTAAACTGATACATTCTGTGTTGGGACCAGCGTTTGCAGATGCTCACTCAATCCGACATTGGCGTCGTTCCAATACAGAATAAGACAATTAACACAAGAAACAAAACAAATTAAAGGAAAAGAAACTCATTATAAATGAAATATGGTATCTACAAGGTAGCTTTAATGTGGTCTGTCCACCACGATATTGCAAGTATCCCTCAAAGACAATAAGTGTTACTCCAGCAAAGCGCAAATGTGAGAGAATGGTGCAAAAATGAGAAGAGGAAGATAGTAATTAGATTCACACTCACTACCTAATACATAAGAATTCATAAAATTGTAAAGAAATCCTAAATGCAAAATAAGTTATATAAATCTTTAGGGTATAAGAATCTTCACCTTAATCAGATAATCCGTAAATTACGGCCGGCTACTCTACCTTGACCGTTAGCAAACGACTTCTGCCTAAGGTGGCTTACGTCATTCATTTTTCTCCTCTCTTGTTTGCATCGCTCGTCTTCTCGACAGCTTCAACCTCGCGTATCTGCCTCCTGCATCAACATCTGCGTATCATGAAGAGCATCATCAACAAGCCAGGCAAAGAGCCTCGTCGCTCTGTGGCCCCTGTCTTTATTCCTTCAGTCATCTTGATTCAGGATACCTCTTCGCCTAACACCTGGGACCAACTCACGCCCGACCATGAGTTTGCTGCCAAACTCATCAAGCATTGCCCTCCCGACGCCAGGGCTCGCTTGGGTCTCTGTCTCTTCTTTGGGAGAAACAAAGACACAAGTGTGTGGGCATTCTACAACCCTGATATCGAAATGAACCCTTGGACTAAGCTCGACATCAGTGTTGAGTTCCCTACAGACGTCACCATTCAACACCGCCCGTTGGAGATGAGGGATATGAAGATCAGAGGGACCACTCCGGATGATGTCACGCACTTTCGCATGGTAAATATCAAGCTCAAAGACACTGAAGAGACCTCTGTGACTGGGTTTGGCCTTCCCTTTCACGGCATAAATGCAACAGTGGATGGATGGGTGAACAACGATGACCCCATCAAAGGCGTCGCCCGACTCAGCGACATTCTACGACAAAGAGAATTCACACTCATCGTGGAGTCCACCGAGCAGGAATTCCAGGCTTTCTGCGACATGTCAGAGATGAACACGACGGACTTTGACTACGGATTTGGATACAAGTAAGGCCGACACCCTTTACCAGACTCAACTAACGATGTACAGGCATAACTGGAGCATGGAGCGATACAACATGCAGATTCCGACCAACCGAGGCTTGCCATTCACTACAAAGACAGTTTACGATGACATGAATCAGAGAGATATCGCTCTCACGCAGATGCATGTGCAGGAAGTCTGGGACTTTGATCTCGCCTTGAAGGAGATCTCCAAAACACTGGTTCCCGCCCAGATCTAGAAGACTGGTCATCAGAAAGCGGACGGACTCATATGTGTACTGAAGCCTCAACACGAGGTGCACTTTGTAAGTACCCTGGCTCTGAAACTTCATCGCTGACCAGATAGTGGCCGAGACACTGGCGTGCAGCCCGTCGAGCTCTGAAAGGAGACGCCCGGAACTTGGAAATATCGTTTCACGGAAAGATGTCCGACTCCTCTCACATATTTCGCGCGAAATGGCAAGCTGTCCAGCTCAGCAAGGCGACGTGCGATGAGCTTCGCGGCGTGGATCTCACCAACTGTTTCGCCCTGGGCCTCCAACGACCCAAGAATGACAATGGATTCTCCCCCTTTGCACACGAGAACTACAAGGCCGCTTGTGCCGATGGTGAACGCACTATGGTGGCTTTGCGCTGCGATTCAGGCCTTTTAGGAGAACGTCGTCGCGTTCAGGCCATCGATCGTTTGAACAGTGGTATACCTTTTCCGCCCAGACTGCGCGACGAACTTGACTCCAACTTCAACGCGAAAGCTTTCAACGAGTTTTTGATCGGGCGTGGCCTTTGGAATATGTCAAAAGGAAACTCGACACCCTGTCTGCCGCCCTGCGATATCTTTGAAGATGTACCCAACGAGATCCGCGATGCATGCCTCGACCTTGTCTTTGAAGACGACCGCGAAAGGGTTCTCAAGTATTTCAGCAAGATTCATTTCGGCTTTGGCCTCATTTCTGGCCCTCCTGGAACTGGCAAATCCCATCTTACATCAGCCATCGCCGTGTTGATGTGCCTCAACAAGTCAATTCGACATATTTATGTCACCGCAGCTTCAAACAGTGCAATCGACAGCATCCTGGATCGCATTGACGAAGTTGGGGAAAAGACAACTAGCAAACTCATCGCAGCTGGCCTGCCAGTCAAGCATCTCATGTTGGTGCGTGGATACAGCACCAAGATTGAGCAAGAGAGATTCTGCGAGGCATTGAACGGCAAGGATTTTGAGGCCCATGCTTGGGAGTCTTCACCATGGAAGTTTGAGCGCTCACTCTGCTGGTGGGTGTTGCGAGTTCTGGGCTTCAAGGGCGTGCCTTCACTCACCTCAGACGACTGCGCCCAACTCTGGAATCTCCACCAGAAGCTCAGCACACTGACTGACCCTGAGGTGGGCTGCGGTAATGAACTTGCAACTCTCGTTCAGTTTGCACAAGGAATGATTACCCCGCAGCAGTATCGCAAAAAGGTTGATTCAGCAAAGCAGTTCAACATTCTCATGGAGGACGTTCTGTCTTGTGCCAACATCGTCGCCACTACGCCAGCTACATCGACCAACGAACCCTACCTCAGCTTCAATTCCGAAAAGGCCCGCGCCGTCATTTTCGATGAGGCTGCCAACATGTTTTGCTCCGATGGACTGATGGTATTTGGAAACAACCCGAGACCGATGATTGCAGCGGGCGACCCCAAGCAGCTTGCACCCTTTCTCGCCACCATCTTTGATACGCTGGAATACACCAACGACAGTCAGGGACTGACCATTAGCTCACTACCCGTCAACCGATTCGTCAGCAATGCGCAGGTGTCTTGGCTTTCGTGGTTCATTCATCTTGGATGTCCAGTCTTTCACCTGTACACTCAGCACCGCATGGCGAAGGGTAACTTTGGCCTTGCTTTAACCGCCTTCTACTCGGAACTCAAGCCTCATTTCAAGTACAGTGAGCTATGTCACCCTTCCAACTTTCCAATCGGTCGGCGCATCGAACAGTACCTCTGCACTCGACACCGGCTGCCGTCGCTGGGCTCAAACGAGCTTCGACCCGTCTTCTTTGACTGCGTCACTTGCCCATGCCGCAACTATGAAGACAGTCCTTCACGCTTCAACCCTCGCCAAGCTGATGTTATTGCCAGGTATCTTGTTGACATGATATCGGAGCTGGATCTGACCCCTGCCGACATTGCCGTCATTACTCCGTATCTGGCCAACGCGAATGTCATTCGACAGCGCTTCAGGGGGGAGGAGCTTTTGAGATATATTGATTGCTCCACCATTGGCAAGTTCCAAGGCCGCGAAGCTCAGGTCATTGTGCTTGCCCTTTGCGTTACGCAAGAGACTGGGCCATCTTTTGCAGCTGAACCACGACATCTTAACGTCGCTCTGACACGTCATAGATCGAGCCTTTTGATCTTTGGTGATATCAACACCCCGAACGGGAACAGAGGCAAGTACTCTCGTAAGGGAGGAACTGAAGGTGCAGAAGTTGTCGATCAGAAAGCGATGGAACAGGTATTTCGAGAGCTCCGCGGCAGTCGACGAGTCGTTAAAGTCTACGGAGACAGCAAGGTTGATCCGGACAGTGATTGGAGGTCTAGGTAGGCTTGTTCTTCCACGTGATTCATTCTTGAGATATCATGCCCCACAGAGTCTCAAGACGAATTCATACACACCAAGAGTAATGACGGCGCAAGGGGTTGAGCGGACAAGATGTGGTGTTAGACCCCCATACAAACCATTGACTCCCAGATCTCCAAACAGATTGAAAGCAGTGAACAAGACCTGTGTATCTTGTGGCGCCATTCTCCAACGGGGCCTGGCGTAATCGTGTTCTTACAACCTGTCAAGATGTTAGCTATATAGTCAAGATAAATCTGAACCACCTACCTCATGGGGATATGTGATCAATACTGCAGCCAATTTCGCCGATGCGGCAGCTCCACTAGTACTTGCCCAAGTCCCAAGCTCTCCCAAGGACGCATCATTACCTCCCAAGCCATATCGAACCATAACTTTGAGCCGCTCATACATGACAAGATGCATAGCCGTCTCGACAGTACCCGGATAGCTAGCAGTCAACCCACGATACAATCCACGTACCCCTTCCATCCGGACAACCTGAGCAAGGCAGTCGAGGCTGTTCCTGTATTGTCGGCTGGCAACACCACCGGCATGTGTCTTTACTTTATCGAGCTGCAATCTTGTTTTAATAAGCCAGATAGGATTCGTCAGAGTCGCCGTTGCGATACCAGCCGCGATAGCCGCTTGTGAGTGTATTGCGGGATTATCATCGGGGAGATTGAACAACCGTGCGCTGAGATGTTTGCAATTGCCGTACACATAGAACTTGATGGCAGCCGCAGGAACGACACCTGCAACACTAGGTCCCAAGCCGCGAAAGAAGCCGCGCCAACCTTCGGTATAGTGTATTGAACGGACAATCTGCAGTGTCTCGCAGACATGGGAAAAGGAGGACAAAAGAAGACGGCTGAATGTAGGCTGTGTCGGAGGTACTTGAACAGGACGGCTTGTAGTTTGGTAGAAATCGGATTGAAGTCTTGTTCGAAGAACGTCAAGCGGAGATGTTAGAACGGCAGTAACTAGGCCTCCTGATCTGTTGTAAGATTGTCGCTCCATGGGAACCGGTGCGTCCTTCCTTGATGTCATGTCCTAGATTCAATATTACCCGATTCAGCTGGTACGGAACTGGTTATTGGTCATGGAACGTTTAAGCATAAAAGCTTGTTGTCTTCGAGGAAGGTGCCCCATCAAGTTGCATAAACGGATGATTCGCATGGTGGTGAGCCCACTAATCCGGAGTGTAGAGTAGAGGAGAATCCGAAGCGACGGTAAGATGACGGTATAGAAACTGGTAATAATTTTATGCAAGTTTATATAATCTTAGGTAAAAGTAGGTAAACTCAGGCAGAGGTCATAGATATCAATGATGTCTGGTTCTCCATAGTTAGTTATGTTACGTATGTAATAAAAATGTTCTTCTCGATACATCCTCATCAGATACAGACAATCCCTCATTCCACGGCAAGCAAAGGCAGTCTTATAATCCTTATAATTGTTTTAACATTATACAGGTCAGAACGTCTAACATCCGCAAGCGATCTCGTTGGACCTGTAGGGGTATTGAAACATTAACCTTTAAGAAGGATGAACTCCAGTCCAAGACCACCCGCGATTCTAATTCAATCCGATCGGAATCGATGCTCTTGGCTTCTGGCCGGTTCCCATTGTGTTTCTCCGGTGAACAAACAACACCTTGAGACTGCTATCAGAAGGGCAGTTTCTATCACGGGCTTCGATCTCAGCATCCAGGATCACGCGCTTGGCTCAAGCCTTCGGTTTCGAGCAATAAGTGTGTCGCGCTGGGCTTGAAGTTCCCACCATTCAGTTTTCTCATTTCAAGCATGAAGTTCGTTGTGCTCGGCTTGGATGCGTCGACGGTCACGAACCCGGCGGCGGGAAAGGGCGTGAGGCCCGGCAGAGAGCTCTAATCGTATCAACAAGCCTTGAAATGTCGTAAAAGTACTTGGAGTTCCAATCATACAAGGTCTTGACACGTTTACATCGGAGAGTGCTTGCATTCATGACTGCAAGATTTCGAAGGTAGATGTTGTAATAACCTCAATAATCTAGTAGACAAGAAAGTTATATGCCTAACATTCCCGATCGTCGGACCTGGCCTCGATACAATGGCTGCGATGAATATGGAGTTTTGAATGCGGGTTCCAGCTTCTGACTGGCTTGCGGCAGCCTGAGCTCCGTTTGATCGGACAACAATCGCGCGTCCACAGAGCTCCGGAGAATCCTCTCCCAAAACGTCAACGAAAACAGCAACTGGACGATTAACCTCCCCGACGACAATCCAGCGCCTTTCATCATACTCCTCAACCTCATCTATGCCCACTTTCAACACATTCCCTCTCAAGTATCGATTAACCTGCTCTATGGTATTTACACCTCACCAACAAGTACAACATGACCCAAGTTCTACGACCCGTGGCCGAGCGCTGGTATAAGGCCATCGAGCGACCTAGGATACACCTTGGGGCTAAAGAATCAACGAGGAAAAGACCGAGAGAATCAGCGGCGCGCACAAGGAGGCTGGGACAGTCTACCACGAGGGAGCAGGAAGGACGACAGACCAACTAAGTGTCGGGGAGAGGGAGGCACGGAGCCGGACCGGAGCCAAACAGTTCACCACTCAATCTAGATGGTCATCATCACGCGGCCGAGACCGAGTAGAATCGCGCAGAAGAGCAGCCGTGGGCGGATTCTCAAGTGATAAGGACCGGGGATGACGAGCACGACCGCCTCCACCAGAGCGCTCAGCGATAGTAGCGATCTGAGCGAGTGCCTGGGACATGGCAGTTGCCTGCTGGCGACTTTCCTCCCCCAGACGCTCCACGGCACGAACAAGGTTGACATTATATTCGCGCTGCTCTATCTGCTGGGCGCGAGCAATCTGCAGGGACTCATGACTCATGTTGAAGAGAGCCTGATTCATGTGGGCAGTTTGAGGGTTGAAGTTGGCAGAGGCAGCGCCGCCGCGACGGGAAGGAGTAAGGGCCATGTCGTTAGAGGTGTCACTATGCTGATAGGGGATGACGGTTTGTTCACCAAGCGAACTGGGTTCAGGAGGATCGACATACGCAGGCTTGGCGGAGGACTGGTTGAAGCGAGCTTGACCATACACACTCTCGAAACGGCGGACGGCGAGCTCAAACGCGGAAGTGAACTTGGCCTTCTTGCCTCCCTTGCGAGAGCCCTCGGGAGGCGGGCACAGCAGCACTCTTGATGTGCTTTTTGTCCTTGGCGGCAAGAAGCAAGTTCTTCCAGGCTTTGCGCAGTCAAGGGGTGGTAGCAAAGAGGTTGCGCTCCTAACGGCAAGCACTCTTGTTCTTGCGACAAGACAGACAAGTACCGGTCCGAGTCTGCTGACAACAGTATTCGCCAGAAATGAAGAACCGCCGAATACAGGTGTAGCAGGGGATATCGTATTCTTCGGGCAGAGCCCCTTCTTCACCCTCAGAGTCGCCCTCCACAAGGAAAGCACCCATGGCGAACTGCCCACGAGGACCCGATTCGTTGTTATTGCTATCCCGCTCGGGAGGAGAGTTGCCATTGTCCATCACAACAGCAGACATCGTAACGCCGTGAGGGAGGAGGAGACGGTCTGGAAGAGGGAGTTTTAAAGAGATCGAGCTGGTTGAGAAATGGTGATCGAGAAAACGCGGAACGAGATATGAGATGCAAAGGCTGGAAAGAACTGTATACGGTTAGCAGCTGGCAAAAGCCGAGGGTGAGACTGGAGGTCACATACTCGCGAGATTGGGTTGAGCGCTGAGGAGGGAAAGAAAAATACAGGAGATGACGCGCAAGGGCCGGGGGGTTGTGGGGTAGAATCAGAGTCGATGTTGACGTGATACCGACTTGGCTTACGCACGGACTGGGGAGGCTCCGTCACGCTTCCGGAGAGACACTATTACTCCCGCGAGAAGCTTGTTCCGGGTGCCGCCTGTGCGTGGGTCTAGGTCAAGGGACGGTACGGCGCCGGTCCGGGCCCGGATCGGATCTAACCTTCAAACTAAATAGTACTGGTAGGTTACCTACCACACAGGGTAACTGTTGGAGCTGTCAGCGTCTACGTCATCCACACAATTACTGTTATCATCGACTAACGCCTTGACGCGACACAATACTGCCCTGAGATGAAGGCCAACTGTAAGCAAGTCCTCAGAATCTATATCCCATAGTACTCCGAAAGCCCTTGCTGATCATTCGGAGTTCGTTAGCGACGAAGAGCCAAGTAACCGATAAGCGATGGATTCGTACACGGCCCCAACTTTTGCTCCATCCGCACCGCCGTCCAGTTGCCTCCACAGATGACAAGAACAACAATACATCCATGTAACGTGCCGCCTATTTCATGAATCCGAGACGAATACACATGTGGAGACCGCAGCTCTCATCCTTACCTCCGGAACTCTAACCTCAAACCTCGGGAAGCAAAACACCGCCGACGGAATGATGCCCATCGAGTCTATGCATTCATAGCCTCATGAAAGTTTAGTCGATATTCTTGCCACTAGAGGATCAAACCTACAACTTGCCATCCTCCAAGACTATGCCTCGTATCCATCAGACCAAGCACTTCTCGGATTCATCAACGACGGTAGCCTATGGCTACTCGGAACGACAATCCAATTCACCACCACCCACGTACCCAAGACCAAGGCGGACGGCAACCCCATCGTTGACGATGATCATGAGATTGGGCCCAACGTCTTAGGCGACCCCAAGGCCAACGACGAGTCGGATGAGCCCATGGTCAGCAAAGCACTTGTGAGTGGAGAGACATCGAGGGCGTGACATTCAATAACCAAGGATTCCATCGCCAGTCAGTCAACAAAGCATCGGCAATCGGATCTTCACCTCGAGGCCAGAAGCGATCCTCATCTCAAGCGGCTATTGGATTTGTACCTACTCTTCTGATATGCCAATCAAGACAACAGGCCCCGCCGCTTCCGTCTCTGCCCTGAAGGTTTGATCTTCACCATCAGGTCTTTAGCAACGCCCACGCTCATTCTCAGCCTTTGATGCCAGAGACTCCGCAATACTCTCTCCGATGCAAGCTTTTTGTGGACACAACCCGAGCCTTTACCTGTCCGACCGGGCGCTGAAGGTTGGTGTTCCCAAGACAGACGGCACCAAACCCGCTAACAAACAATCCAGCATCCAACCGCCGTATCCCAGCTACTGACGGGATCGACACCAAACCAGCCTGCGGCATGACCCAAAGTCCGATGCCACCTACCTCAGCCCCGAGGCTTGACTTCCAACCGCGAAACTTTGTGTGGCACTTGACCATATGGCTTGACTGTACAGTTGATCCAAGTCCGTGGGAGAGGATCGCCTGGCCGTTTCAACCTCCTCAAATGGCGACTTCTCAGTGAGCCATCCCAAGATGGACCGCAAACAGCATTCCTGACACACCATCTGTGCCGTATGAATCAGCATGAGCTACCATGAAGGATCGAACGTTTATTCAAGCCTCAAGCTAGATTGCATTATCTTGAGACCGCCGAATAGAGGGCGTACAACCTTCATTTGACCGACACGTGCCAGCAGAGTGATGACAGCTTGGTAAACAGCGGAATGCTTTACCCTGAGGGTACTGATACGTTTCTATTTACCTATGGACTTAGATGTGCGTCGAATTCACCGTTACGGCCCTGACAACGGCTTCTTCAATACCTGACAGTATACTAATAAGCCAACGACAGTGATCCGAGGCAGACACGGAACGCTTAACCGATACAACTTCGAACCTTGTGACGACAACTCATCTGTCCCTATGATACTATCTAATTTTCGAGAAGAAAGGGCGATATACCATTAGAAAGGGCGATAGCATTCGAGACTACAGGCTCCAGTATGTACAGGTTCAAATACGATAGGAGGTTCAAATGCCTACTGACGTTCTTTGCGATGGGATAGCTACGAATTTCACCCGAGTCAAACCCGAACTCAGACCTTAAAGCGACAAGCGCTCAACTCTCGAACCGCTGCAAAAAGAGAATGATGACCTTTTGGCGACGCTCCGGCCCAATGGCAGCACTTCATCGGTCCCGATGATGCCTCAGTCCTCTCTACCACAGAGCTTTGGATCTAGGCGGCATCAGCAGAGGCGACGGAGGTGACGGATACTGAGACGGCAGAGGCAGATATCGTATCAGCAGCGTCGGTAGCTGGGACACCCCGGCCTAAAGGCGGCGACTCATCTGTTCCAATGACACCTACTCCAGTCATCTTCTCCATCAAGCGCGAGATCACAACCGTCGGGGCTGCAGAAGCAGAAATGAGGACAATCCGCCGGACGTCATCAAGTCATCTGTACCTATGAAGTTCACCTGCAAGTAAATCCCAGGCCAGATTATACTGCTCCGAAAGCCCATGCTGATCACCATCGGAGTCAATAAGCGCATCCATCGCCGCTTAACACTTCAACCTGCTTTATCCCAACTTTTGCTCCGTCTGCGCCGCCAAAGATGACAAGCAAAGAACACACATTTACCCTCAGACATTCCTCTATGTATACAATGCAGCCGGTTTCACCTTATCCACACCATCTCAATCACGATTAACCCAATACGGAGACTGCCGACTAAGAGAATGATGCCTCTCGGGTTTATGCATCTATAACTCATCTGAGAGCTCGTTAGACAGTCTCAACAATCACCCGGCCAAATCAAACTACCTAACTGATCCATTACTTGAATCCGCTTACAGCCTCTCGACATTCGACTTGCATCTTCCATACATCATCTCCAAACCTCACACACCTTCAAGGTAGCGTCCGGTATGACTCAGACGTTCAGTTCACGCCTCAAGTGCTAACATCACTCCAAAGGAATTATCGAACCATGATTTTGGCAGATTCGAGACCCGCAAACCGAGAACAAAGACCTCAGAATCGAGAGCAAGAGGTGTGGCACTGAAGTCGTTAGCATACAACAGCAAATCGTCGATTTGAACCAGAGCCGTCAAACCTTGGAGAACAACACGGGTGTGGCCGAGCAGAACCGACAACTGCAAAGGCAAGTTTCCGAATCGCAGGCTCGTACTCAACATCATTCCAGGGGTGTGAAACGTGAAGTCGGTTTCAGGGCAGGGCATTGCTGTACTCATCATGTCCCCTGGACCAAGTTCAGTTCTTCTGTTATATATTCCGATGATCTGTACGTCCAGCAGAGGTGTCAGACTGGCCACCGACAGCGTCAACCACGATGATGTTCTTTTCGCCCATGAGTATGTTCGTGAAACAATGGAGCGCACAAGATGATCGTGTGAACCGAGAGATATGTTGGGGACGTTTCTGCTACGGCCGCACGCAAACACGAGCGGAGGGCCACCGAGCTTTTGCATCTGCCACATCGCTTGGGTGTGGTTCATGAAGAGGCGCCTCAAATGACGACCGAGACGAGGGTGAGGACGGGGCGGAAATGGCCAATGCTAATGACAAGATCTCACGACGATCCTCCTCATCCTCTTGAATTATTTTACGGCCTATCGGATATACACAGACCGTCATCGGCTCTCCAGCTGCCCTTCAGTTTCTGTATACGGGTCATGAGGTTCACAATATAGCCAAGATCTCACAAAAGCTCCGAGACACGAACGGGAGAGTATAATTCCCCGTGTGCCTGCTGTTTCTATTGACATTCGAGCATTGAAGTAAGTCTAGTCATTATGGCACATCAGTTGTTTCTAACATCCTTCAGTACAACGAAAAGATGAAGGACAGCATTTCGAAGCCGACAATGACGGCTTCGACGTTGAGACCGGCATAGTGGGAACCCACTGGGGACTAATACACCATAGAATAGGTCAATAATATCACGCTGTTTGCTTGAATAAGACTTCATCTTCCCAACGTATGCGAAACTTATGAACGACCTGCCAAAGATGCAGCTTTGAGATCATTTGATGCCCATGATCACGAGCTTGGGGCGTTCGGGCAGACAGCACGCGGCCTCCGACGACGCTCCCTTCCTGTACCGATTAGATCTTTTCCTCCGATAATATCTGGTATGATTCCCTGTCATTCAATGGCTTTATTTGTACCATAAGCTCAATAAATCGGGGTAGGCATATCACACACGTTACGACAACAAAGCCAACGTCAGTAACTCAGGTCGCCCCCAACCATTTAGTGAATATTACATTACTCCACTTCTCCTCTTAACGAACACCTCTAGTATCTGAACAGTACTCCAATTATCCCAGAGAGAAATCTATACAGCTGATTCAGCTGTCAGCTTGAGCACGTCGCGGGCAGAGCGCCGGGCCCGACCGGCAACCCCATATCGGCCCCACGGGTCCGGGTTTATGTCGCAACTCGGTAAGGATTTTCTGCGCGATGGCAACATCAAATGTCTGGGTCAAGATATACACGCCAGGTTCCCTATAACTCTATGCGACAAGCATTATACACATAATTAGCAATGGTAACCCGTTTCTTTACACTACATATTCATCACCATCAAAACAACCGCCCTCCCCCACGGCTACCTTCACAATGTATTGCTCGAACAAGCTTATTGGCAACTGTGAGCATTGGGTAGAGTCAGTCATGTATTACTCGAACGGGTTTCTGTGAGTTAAACAGGTTGACTAACTGTTAATGGTTCTGTCTACTCATCTAGTATTCTTACAGATATTATTAACGGCCAAAATGCCGACGAAGACATAACTGCTCCTTTGAACCACGTTGACGGATACATAAGAGAACGACAGCCTCAAGTCTGTATCATTGAACTGCCAACTTCCAGTATCATCAAAGCCGTGCGCCCGAATGTGTCACGTCAAGGCACGACAATCGAATCTTCGAAGGCCAGGATCAGGGAAGATGTTGGACCTGCAGTCGAATACAACGGCATTTCAACCGGGGGAAATTCAAGCGCGAAAAATGTCCAGTCGACTTCACAACCACCGATGAAGTCGACATCAATGCTTGCTGTATAAACTGAGCTTCAACTCATAACAGAAATGCAACTAGTTGGCGTCGACAAAGCTCAACAGTGTATTGGGCTCACACCATTCAATGTGACGATAGCTTTGTCGACAATAGGCAAGCCTTCGGTGTTTTATTCTCGAATGGTAATACAGCCCACAGCAACACTGATTGTAACTATAAAAGCTTGACTGTAGATCTGGTGTTGGTGATGTACCCAGGCGATTCTGTATTTCTTGCGCCGATCAGCCTTGTTGGACTTGGCATGAAGCTCGTTCTTCGCCTGGAGGAGGACCCGGCTTCTCAGCAGGCATTTCAACGTTGCCTGTTGAGCCTAATTGAGGCCCTGGAGGTCAAGGTATTTTCCTTCCGACATGATTCTGAACGAATGAACAGGCCATTCTACTCGCCGATTCGTCAGGGCCAACACTATATAACTTTGCACACCTCGAATGCATCATAAACACAATACAGATCAACTAGCCTGGAGTAGACTATAAGCTCCATGCTTGATAATGGCACTAGGTCTGTGTTGGTTGAGTAGAAGTCTATCCAAGTGGACATAATCGACAGGCTACGATGACGGCAGAGTACAGGCGCACTTACATGCGGCCGCCACGATGCGACTAGAATCCATCCTGGTGGAACAGGAATTAGGTTTATGTAGTATAAAAAGAGTTCAAGTTACCTGCACGATGCCTCTTTTCATGTTAAACAGCATGGGGCACCCTGACTTCGGTTGGAAGAGGTATAGCTGCGGTGAAAACTTCATAAAGTGTAGAGGGTACAGCAGGAGATGGTCAACGGGACATGGCCTCCTATAGAGCATTTCGCAAGAACGGGTTCTAAAATGGAAGACAGAATATGCACAGAACCAAGTAGTCCCAGTAGCGATGTCGGCAAGAAGGTAAGGTCTGAACAAGACATGACTAGAATTCTACGACGCTGACGGCTACCCTAAGCCCACAATGATATGAGGATACTTGTCTTATAAACTATCTTAAGACTGATACAACTTACCATATGGTTTATAATGTTAATCAATTTATAAAATCTCGTACAAGTGAGGCTATCAGATAGTTAGCTTCTTTCCATTTTGTGATTACTCTGCAATCGCAATAGATACTAGGGAATTGCTAGTCACCATCCTTGTCCCTGCCGACTCCCGGCAACCCTTTCTCTGACTCTATATATCTCAGGGTCGTCTACATTAATTCACTATGTGCTCTTGGTTGATGCGGGTATGATCTTCTTTCACGGCGCATCTTGCTGTTGGAATAAACGTAACTGTCCGGCTGAAGGTGGAGAAGATTGGCGATCCGGCCCGTGAACGGGGCATGTGGGCTGATGGGTTGTTTCCGGTTGGGCCCGGCACTCGACCTGCAGCATGCTTAACTTGACAGCGGAATCAGCGTATATAATCTTCTCGGGAACGAATCGTGCATTCTTTAGATAATACAGACATTGGAGTGGGCATCACGATCAATGAACCGTTAGACACTGAGTTTAATGACGTGGGCTCGACCCAGGTTTATGGAGTTATGATACGCGTCCAACTATTGAGTGATCAAGAACCTAGCGATATTCGAGACCTTTAGCGTAGAGACTATCTGATACCATAGCTCACGCGAGGAGCACTTGGACCCCAGTCTTTGAAGACGTCAAGTTGTAGATGTGTCGGAGCGCCATGACCATGGAATACAAGCCTGTCGTCTTGCCATCATCCCCGGGGTGCAGAGTGAGGATATCGGCCGCGGTGCATATCGTGCCCGGAAACGTCGTAAGCGACTGGGCGGTAAAGCATTCTTATTTCAAGCACGTCGGGAAGATAAAATCGCACAGGAACCAGTCATGTTAACCTATTCTATGGTGTATAACTTCCAGTGGGCTCCTCCTGTGCCAGTCTCAGGGCTTCAATGTTGACGCCGTCAATGTCAGGTTCGAAACGCCGTCGCTCCATTGCACTGGGTTGATGTCAGAATCAGTTGATGAGCCAGGGTGAATGACTCGACTTACCTTTGTGTTTGAGTGCCAATAGCAATATCAGGCATCCATGGAATCAGACTTCCTTGTTCGTGTTGCGGAGCTTTTGCGAGATCTGGGCCATGTCGTCTCGCAGAGCACGAAGCTCGCGCTGTGTCTGCTCCTCCATTCTTTCAAGAATGGCGACTCGTTCCCTGAGACCTCGTAGTTGCTCGGTGCCATTGGAAAGGGGCGTAACCTGGTGGGTAGACCCGGATTCTTGAGGGGTATCGGCAGTAGCCATAGGACTGCGATGGTGGTAGCTAAGGATTGTTTTCATTCTAGGAGCGGGGACTGTGTCGGGCGCATCGGCGATAGTAGTCCGTGGCTCCATGAGAACAACGACTTTTCTGGCAATTCCGTTCGCCGCGTTGCCATCGGCACGCTGATCATGCTGGCGCTGACTCATGGTTGATTATGGGTGTGGTAGGCTTCTTGTGGTAGATGTACGAGATGAGAAGGGGAAAACTCTTGATGCAAAGATCCGTTATGGAAGCTTTTGTTTGAGAGGCATCGCGTTTGTCACAGTCATCGCTGACATTGACGGGCACTGGCAGCCCACTTTTCCATTCAACTGAATGACAATAGAGGTTTGACAATAAAAAATCAGAAAACAATAGGGTCCAAGCTTTTCTGTGCGACCTAAAGTTACCTTGGTTAACTTGCACTCTCATTCACCAACCTCAAATCATCTCTACATCAGCATCAAACCTACCATCTGATAACTTCACCATGTCTCACCCCAGTGGGAGTTCCTGTGAGTTTTTACGGGACCTTCATCTCTTTGTTTACTAACACAGTATTCTTTGCAGCTACCATCAACGGCCAAAGCGCCAACGAGAACATGGCCCCTTCGAACAACAGCCTCACGAAGCTGGACGTGAGAGCCCTCATCAACGCTCATCCCACTGCCAGCCAGGAGCAGAAGAACGCTTGGCTGGCAGAATGGAATCAAGTCGTTGACAGTCTGAACCAGTCTGCGAGTCTGGTGAATGGGGTACAGGGGGAATCGGTCAACGGGGCCAATGGGGTACGGGAGACGGAACTCGATCTCAGTCTTTTTGCGGCTTTGAAAGGGATGCGTTTGCATCCAGAGAAATAGAAGCAGGGTTTCTGGGAGAGACGCTTGTAACTTCAGATCTTTTGATCTTAGTATTCTGAATGGAATGGAGAGAAGAAGCTCTTTCATGCGTGGCGGTCGGCAAGTACCACCAAGAGGTCTATACAGTTTCTCTTATTGTCTATTTCTCTTTGATACAAATAAAGACACAAAGTAAATCCTTGTTGTTCATACGAACGGTCTAAAAGAATATTTCAACGAGTTGGATACCGACAACATTGGCTCTATGCGACAGCATTCCAAGTTCGACCAAGACAAGATGTTATGGGTCGCAATCTGTGATGCAGCGATTTTGTTACTGGCAACTCGAAAATCAACCCGTGTAGTTTAATCTGACTTTGAACGCCTTTTAGAAGCAAGATGCGTACACAAAAAAAATACAGTTTCAACACGTTATAACCATTGTTGGTTTGATGCTGCATGCTTTTCCCTGTAGTTCGGTTACATTGTGGATGGAAGACCTGGAATAAATCTGTCATTATCGCATCCCCTTATGTCAACAATCAACTTGGCGAATAACCTCAAGTGGTCAAGCGAACAGGAAGTCGAACCCGATGACCTGATACGATGCTTGGTTCTTCATTATCAGCCTGACGCCGGTACCATAGCATGCCAGTCGACATGTGTGATCATCAACCCGCCGCTCCAGCCTGCTGTAAGGTTTTGATCCCCTACCTGTGCCGTTATATACCTGACACACCGTCGAGGAATTCCATCAGCAGAGAAACGGAAACGTTGCTGATTATCGATCCCTCAGAGCCGCCTCCCCAGACTCAAGGCGCCCTTACCGGAAATTGCGCCTCAAGGCATGGCTGTACTTCCCGACCCATCCTTGGATTCTCCCATGGCTACGGGCTGATGAAAGAAGTCCTCAAGTTCGACGCTCTCGTGTGATTAGATTCTTAGGCTATTAAAACAGATTACTGGGTTCCAGTCGCGCATCCAGACAGTTCTCATTTGCGCCTCGCCTTGAGAACATAAAGACTTGGTCTCTTCAAATCGCCTGGCTGCTTAGGATGCCGGATACTATGCTTTTGAGTCTCGGAGAGTAATTGAAGGGCCTTATTATTGATGGTGGCGGTGCGCTGTTGGCTTCGGGGTGAGGCTGGGGAGGAGAGGTCGGGTTGGGGTAGAGGACGAGGGTCGCTATAGATGTTCTCACGCCTGAGGGAATATTTGGCTGGCGATACGCTGTTACTTTAGAGGCGAGATTGTGGAGGAAAAGTCGGTTGGGGTTAGAGGATGAGAGTTACTAGAGATGTTTTCGAGTCTCGCGGAATCCTTGGCTTTATCGTCGAGGGTGCGGTACGCTGTTGGCTTCCAGGTGACCAATCTCTATCAACCTTAGCAATGCATTATGAAGTCGTATTCCACAATCAGCTATTCCCGGATGGCCTGAAAGACTAGACAAGATATAACTGGTTATATAAGATACGTCATGTTAGCTATTTGACAGACTTCTTAATCACGACAGGAGGCTTCCAGTGCTGACAGTCATTAATGATGATTTGCGGAGATCAATCTGAACTGCATCGATGTTCCCTTGCACTTGGTGGCATTTTGAAATTTATCTCTGGTTAAGGACTGGGTCAGTGTCAACGGCCTGGTTACGATCGCTTTGTTGTTCTCGTCTATAACAGTTGTTCAGACTTTGCATAAGCAGATGTTTGTTGAACTCGAATTACCATTACCGTTTGAACGTTACCCCGTGCTGCCTAAAATTGCATTGACAGTGGCCAGGCGCACTACTAGCTTGCCCACGAATTTCCACCTGGTGTTTATAAAAACTCATCCTTTCACATTCATCCTTTTACCATTTCGCACTCTTTAATTCTTTTACCATTTCAAATTTATCCACTCAATCAAAAATATCACGAAACAACACAAAATGAGCGCATCACAAAACAACCGACCCGGAGCCCCCCCTCAATTGCCCCCTCGCAACAAGCGCGGCCGTCCCACGAAAGCCGACGTTCAACCCGACCCTCTCGGCCTCCGTCATGCCCGAGCATGCCTTGAAGCCAATCCAGTCCCTGTGGAAGCAGATCTGGTAAAGCTTCTCGAGAATGACCTTCCAGACAGCTGGACCCAGCAACAGGAAGATGCCGCGATGCAAGAGTGGGATGTCTCTCCCGAAAAAAAGGCCTACGAGAGCCTCGAGAAGAATTCGACAGTCAATGGTCCTTTCAGAACCTTATGGAGGGTCTGCTTACGGGTGTTTCACCTGCCTCCTATCGAGATGATCTCCCCCATCTTCCAACTACAGTACCAGCCCTTGACATACAAAGGTATAACAGGATCGCAAGAGCTCTTCTCTCAAGAGTTCTGTCGTCTTCTGACAGCTCTGATCCCCCATCCATGTTGGAAAAAGAAATATGAAGACCTTGTCCTGGCTCTTCAATACGCGGTTATATGTCGAACAGACAGTCGTCATTACTGGCCCACCCAGGAACGGGACTATCTTGAATGCCCTGCGCTAGTAGCTCTACGCGACATGTTTGAAGGTCCCAACGTTCAACAGGGATCTCTTCATGACAAGCACATCCAAGCAAGAAGAAACTTGGATGGAGAGCCCTGGCTGATCTCCGATCTTCTTGTCCATATCGGTGAGACTGTTCAAAAGGAGAGTTTTGGCAATATTCCCGACGTAAGCCATTACTACAAGGGCATACTTGCGTTCCCCGTCACGATCAAGGACTTGAGGGTAGTCACAAAGGCAATTGATACTATGGACTTCCGCGACCCATCGTTGAAATGCAGTGTCAAAGACGTTTACGATGCCTTTGCTCATGAGAAAGAACCCAGTGATATGCCCAAGGGTCCGCAGCTCCTGGAGTTTTGTCTACGCAGCGGCAAGCACATCTTCAGAATGTATAGAGTCGTCCGTGATAATCCTGGCTCTGATCAGGAGGCCGAAAGACATCGGGAAGGATCAGTCAACTCTTCCGATCGACACGATGACATCCAAGGTGCTCCGGTGGATGACATCCAAGCTGTTACGACGGATGAAGATGCTCTGGCGTATGACGATGGCTACGTTCCGGAGAATACCCCTTTCGATCATTCTCAAGATGATGAGCCTGCCATCCCACGCCGAAGGACCCCCCTTTCGCAAATGACCCCGCAGGCCTCGTCCGCACAACCCGGAGGGCTCTCGTCGCAAAGGTTGCCTACTCGTGTCGAAGCAGGACAGCAAGAGGAGATTGATGCCCTCAAGCTGCAGCTAGCCCAGCATGAGCTGCAACTAGCCGAGCAAGACACGACGATCAAGGCTCTGCAAGAGACAAATACTCAGCAAGCCCGCACGATCGAGAGGGAACAGGCCAAGCGAGATGAAAAGACCAAGACTTGGGAAAAGAAAGTGGTCGATATTCTGAAGAGCCAACTTGCCAAGCACACTGCCAGAGTTGACAAGCTTGAAGCCGATCACTCTTCCAGAGTTGACAAGCTTGAGGCCGATCACTCTGCCAGAGTTAACAAGCTTGAGGCCGAGATACTTGAGCTCAAGGGTCAGCGTCTTGCCATCCCAGATCGGGAG
>JAATHB010000040.1:0-100672 GCA_014822075.1 Fusarium buharicum
CTTCTGTATCCCTTTTTCATTCTTGTAAACATCTCTCTTGCTCATATCGAATATCCATGGGTCGTCACATACTCTTAACCTAGTTTGCGGGCTAATCGCTGAGCCCGTCTCCTCCAGATACTCCTGGGCCTTCCATGACCCTTTCGAGAAGCCCTTCACCTGTTCCTGGTGGCGGCTGGTCTAGTCCAGGCTTGAGCCTTGACAGCGGAAGATCGACTCCTGCAAACGTGAGCGGCGGCCCTGTTATATGGGAATCGGCCAAGATGCGACCTCATAATCCCAGTACCTATTCACCCTTTTCGAGCCAGAACAAGGGCTTTTTCAGCAGACACATGCGGCGACTATCGAGCAGCCTCCCACAGTTTCACGGAAAGAACGATGGTTGGAAAGAAAAGCCCAGGCGAGGGCCGCGATGGATTCAAAAAGTGCCTCTTCTTGGAAGAATAAAATCGATTTATGGACGTATGGGTAGAAAGCTCAAGATGGCTCTGCTGTTCATCCTGGTAGCAATTCTCTGCTATACTATCTTCTACACAACGCGTAAGTTGCGCGAAACTCGCTCCGTGCTCTTGCAAGATATAGCGATTAACTAACTGACCTATAGCCCTTGTTTATTACTGGCGAAGATCGTTCGGAGGCGGCAACAAATTCGTCATTATCTTGGGCGCAAATGTCGGAGGAGGTGTCATGGAGTGGAAGGGCGCCAGAGAATGGGCCATTGAGCGAGACAGCATACGCAACAAGCGAAAATACGTGAACCGATGGGGCTACGATTTGGAAATTGTCGACATGAGCACGAAGAAGAAGTACGCGCACGAGTGGCGGGAGAGCTGGGAGAAGGTCGATTTTATTCGGACGACCTTGAGGAAATACCCAAAGGCCGAATGGTGAGATGATTCTTTGAGAGATGATGTGGAACTCCGTGCTAACTGTCACAGGGTGTGGTGGCTGGATCTGAACACTTTTGTCATGGAGCCCTCGGTATCACTTCAAGACCACATCTTCAACGAACTCGACAAGCACACCCATCGCGACATCAACTACTACAACCCTCGCAATATCTCGCATCCCCTGACCGAGCCCTATCTCGACGAAGAATCACTCAGCCCTGTCGGAGACGGCAAGGCCAACTCGATCAACATGCTCATGACACAGGATTGCGCAGGCTTCAATTTGGGTTCATTTTTCATGCGACGTAGCGCCTGGACCGACCGACTCCTCGACGTGTGGTGGGACCCGGTCACTTATGAGCAGAAGCACATGCAATGGGAGCACAAGGAGCAGGATGCTCTGGATCAGCTCTATCAGACGCAGCCGTGGGTGCGCAAGCATGTGGGCTTTTTGCCTCAGCGCAAGATCAACAGTTTCCCACCTGGAGCCTGCAACCCTGACGGCGGCCCCAAGGATAAGCACATCCACTATGAAGAGAACCAGCGGGACTTCCTGGTCAACATGGCAGGCTGCGAATGGGGCCGCGACTGCTGGGGTGAGATGTACTACTACCGCGAGTTCAGTTACTGGCTCAACCGAAACCCGTGGGAGCGCTTCAAGGAAGACCTTGTTGCGGTAATCTGGTTCAAGCTCACTGGCCAAAAGGTCAAGCTGTGAAGGCGTGTATGAGCTCAAGAGACCAACGATACGACGAATCATTCAACTACTCGGATACAGATGCGTCAGCTTCTCGACATGATATACGGAGAAAAACGGATACGATAGCAGCGCTTACTACGACAGCGTTGGTGCTTGCCATGGAGTTTTGTACATGATTGACTTTTTTCTCGACTGCATATACCCACTTAGACGAAGCATTTAGAAAGAGTATTACGATGGTCAAGAGATATAGCAGAGATTCTCTGACTACGATTCCGGAAGGGGAGGTTTAGATTTGGGGTACCAAGCATTTTCAATTCTTTCTCATGAGTTGAGATAAAGGGTGTTTATAGATATGAAAGAGATCTCAAGGGAGGATGTATGGTTTGTGTATGTCTACCAAAGAACTTGGGATCAACTCACTGCTGGTTCAAAATGAAATGTTTATGCTGCAACAATGTCGAATGGTGAGGAATCACTCGTTTGTCTCGAATAAGGTGCTTCAAGTGTGATAATCCTGGGCACTGATCAAGCTGATAAAATCAGACTGTGGGTCGGATCACAAATCAACGGCATTTGAAGCCAAGAGGAGCAAACGTTACTCGTACAGTTGGTTTAGACGATGATGAAAATGTCGATCTCTGATATAGTCAAGAGTGAAGTTGAGTTGACGTGCCGTGGCCCGGACACCAACACGGACAACATGCCCCAGAAACTAGTCACTGCTCGGCCATCAAGCCTTTAAAGCTTCCCAGGAGAGTTAGAAGAACAAGAGAAGAGACCAGATCTCGAGTGTGATGCTATGCCAAGGTCCCAGAAAAGGAGTTGGTGGAAAGTTTGTATTCTCAATCGGGGTAGGGAAAGGAGGTGGCAGAAAGGTTTGGCGATGGACGAGCCCAAAGTAGGCAGGGAGGGATAATAGAAAGGTCTAGTCTGGCTTTGCATTCCTGGAGCTACGTTTCAAAAGTGGTCATTTGTGTTAGTCTAGACTAGGTACTTGGTTGTTTGTGGTGGCGGTTAGGGAAACGCGCGTCAAGTGAGGGATAGAGCCAAGAGATTTTAGGTAGGGCATGTCTCAAATAAGGAATGCTTCCAACCTAACTTGGATATGGCGATTCATGATGGCCTCTGAAAGGGTCAGTAGACTACGTAATTGCAGGGCCATGTTGGGTGATTTTTTTGGTCTTTGTGGGTTGAGCATAAGATAGAGATCCATTGCAAGGGTAGAGAGCGCGCGGCTATTCGAAGCGCAGTTGGCTTAGATCAAGACTCATGATTTTGAGCTGTATAATTAAGTAAGCTATTGTCTTTATAAACGGCTTCAGCGAGAATGAAATAACAATAGCATTCATTCAATAAACAAACCAAGACAATGACAAGCAAATAAAGCTGAATCGTTTCGTTTTCATCCATCCCCAAATGTTTCAATAGCCTCGATCATCCAGAAGCGCCCTGAAGCCACTCTCCCCACTGTAAAATAGCGTGCTTGTTAGTGGCTCCGAACCCCTGACTGCCCCATCCCAGCCTATCACGGAGACTGAAAGGGTACTCTCCCTGCCTGAAAGAGCCAGACTGCTGCGCTAATATTTTGACTTGATTGGTTCACGCAACAAGACATCAGCGGCAGAGCCGTCTCGTCTAGAATAGCCCACCACCTTTTGTTTGGCATTCAACGGGGCTTGGATTATGCACCAGAGCCTCTATGAGAAGGGGGGTATAGAGTGATGTGATTCGCTGCTCGTGGGCTTTGGCTATTGTTTCGGGAAGTTTTGCACATGGCCTAGACGGGCATGAACAGACAGAAACAAGACAAGGAGCCAACACTTACAAAGCCAAGTGTGAAAGAAAAAATCCATGGCGAGTTTTCTTGGTAGACGCTTGTTCTCAGAACAGCTTGGCGTCGGCTGTTCAGAACAAGAGAGTGGCTCTGCAAGACATATCAGAGACATATAGATAGCTCCCGCATTCCCTCGTGAGGCCATTCACTGATCCGAACCACACTCACTCTTTTTTTCCCCTCTACTATTACTCTCTCTTTTTCCCTTGCCTTTCCGTTCTCAGTGTCTGGTTACTCTGCTGGGCTGGTTTTTTTCTCTCCTTGGCTGCATTCGTCACTTGGCCGTTTCAATCCTTTCGGCAGACTGGCTCGCCTTTTTTTATTTTTCTCACCTTGTCATCCACTTTCTTTATTGCTATCTATTGATTAGAAGCAACAATCCTCTTCTCTTGGCTCCCTCCTTGGCAGTGCCTGAGCTATTCTTCTATTGCGCGTCGACTGTTCAATAAGCCCCCCCTCCAGCCCTCCGCTTTAGGCTGGGGATTTCCTCATTCGGCTATTCAACTCCTTGGTATACAACAATAGCTTCTGGTTCTATTGTTATAAATCTTTTGGATATTTCTCTCCCTCTGTCTAGGTTTCAAGGGCAGCTCACATCACATCAACCCTCGAGCATCACAAGCTTCAAGCTCATACACACTTACACTTATACATCGCCAATTCTGCTTGTGAACAACATCCATCATCTATTCTCGTTCACTTCAGACGACAACTTTGAATCAGGTTTGAATCTTTATACAAAACAATCTCTCGTCACATCTTCTCGTCTTGTGCTACAAGACAGCAGAAGCAATGCATACCTCTATCCTCGCACTCGGCCTCACGGCCCTTCTCAAAGGTGCTGCTGCCAAATCCCAATACACCCTCAGCACCACCTACGATTCCTCCAACTTCTTCACGGCCTTTGAATTCTTCAACGAAAAGGACCCTACCAATGGCTTCGTCGAGTATGTCGACGCCGACACTGCTAACACGCAGGGTCTGGCTGGTCACGTCGACGGCGCCATCTACATGGGCGTAGACTACCACACAAAGAACCCCCAAAAGGGCCGCAGGTCTGTCCGTGTCCACTCGCACGAGTCCTTCACCCACGGTCTCTTTATCGCCGACATTGCCCACATGCCCGGCAGCATCCCAGGAGTCTGGCCCGCCTACTGGATGTTTGGTCCCAGCTGGCCTACCTCGGGCGAGATCGATATCCTCGAGGGCGTCAATACGCAGACCGAGAACAAAATCACCCTCCACACGGGGCCTGGCTGCACCATCACCAGTGACGGCTCCGACCAGACCAGCACCCTCGTTAACAAGGACTGCAATGCTGGGGGTGCCTCTGAGGGCTGCGGCCAGTGCACTACCGACAACCAAAACTACGGCGACGGCTTCAACGACATTGGCGGCGGCGTCTATGCAACCGAGTGGACCTCTGATCACATCTCTGTTTGGTTCTTCCACCGCGGCCGCATCCCTGAAAACATCCAGTCGGGCAACCCCGACCCTTCGTCCTGGGGTCCTCCCACAGCAAAGTTCAACGGCGGCCACGGCTGTGACATTGACGAGCACTTCAAGGAGCACAACATCATCTTTGACACCACCTTTTGCGGCGACTGGGCTGGTGCTCCTGATGTTTGGGGCAAGAATCCCGAGACCTCGTCACTGGGAGAGTGCCATGACTATGTCGCTTCCAACCCATCGCACTTCAAGAATGCCTACTGGCTTATCAACAGTATCAAGGTTTACAGTCAAGGCGGATCGAATGGGGGTGGTGATAACAACCAGGGCGGTGACGGTCAGGGCGATTACCCCCAGGGTGATAAGCCTCAAGGTGATAAGCCCCAGGGTGATATTCCTCAGGGTGATGTTCCTCAAGGTGATAAGCCTCAGGGTGATATTCCTCAGGGTGATAAGCCCCAGGGTGATAACCCTCAAGGCGATAACCCTCAGGGAGATGGTGGCAATGGTTACAGCGGTGATGGTAATGGCTACAACCCTGGTGGTGACGGTTCGAGCAGCGGAAGCGGAAGCTGGAACGGAAACAACAGCGATGGTCAAGGCCAGAACGGTGATGGCTACAACGGCGGAAGCGGAAACGGAAACGGCGGGTATTACAATGGCCACAGCAACAATGATAATGGCCAATACCATGGCCATGATGGATACAGCGGAAAGGCTGACAATGGCCAATACCATGGTGAAAGTTCCAGCGGCAGCTATCGCGTCGTCCACTGGGATGGTAACGGAAGCAAAAGCGGCTGGACCAAGCGTTTCTTTGCTTGAGTAACTCATCACTTGATGAGTGCAAACTCCTCTCTTCTTTGTCAATTCATGAGATACCCCCAAGAAACAACAAGAAAAAAAGCGCATCGAAGGCGGACGGAGGGAGGATTTGTTTTTGTTATAGAGGCGTTGTTGGATCATCTTTGAGCAGATACAGGCGAACTATCTGATCAAAGCAATTTGCGATTCTGCTTTTCTCAGTCATTTTTTCTTCTTCTCAGTATATATAGAGCAAGCCATCTTGGCTGCAAGTGGCCAATCGCCACGAAGAACGTTCAAAGTACTTAGCAATTTAAGCCATTCGAACAATTATCGAGGTTTCCGAGTGATATAGTGATGATGGCTCGTTTCCAGGGATTTGGATGTGGTTGTGAACAAGTAAAGGGTCGATAGCCCATTAAAGGACGTTGAGAGAGCCCCTGTGAATTAGGTAAGCCTACCTATAGTACCTAATGAATGCTACTCGAGTGGTTGTAGGAGAATGAATGAAGCTATACCAATTATGGCTTTCTATCTCGTTGTCATTGACGTTGATGGACCTATCAAGTGATTGTATTTTTTACATTTTGTCATATCAAGAATACGAAAAGACGTAGTCATAAAAGAGAATAATGCCAAAGTCATCGTCATCATGTCCGTTATGCTAATCCATCATGCTCATGTTAGATGTTAGGCTAACTCAACTTGCCGAGCGGGGTCTAGCTAGAACAGACAAAGATAAATGATTATTAAACCTGCCATTCTCTCGTCGGACAAGTTGAATAATTCCTCCAGCTCAAGATCATATAAATCACTTTCAAAGTTGCTATCCATTCTCACTAGATTTCCGTCGCTTTACTTGACCACTCACAACTCATACAACACCAACACCTGTACACAAATACATCATGCAGTCTATTCTCGGCGTCGACTTCTCAAGGAACTACTCCTTCTTTACAGTAATTACACCATCATCCTCTTGATAAACTCTTTCAACTAACACCTCTATAGGTCCCAGCTGCATTCTTTATCGTCTCATTTCCTCACGCCTACTCCGTCCTCGCCTCCAAGGGAACCTACGACATATCCAACCCGCGTTCCCACAAGACCGCCATTGACAAGACCGACAGGCTCGACAACACTGCAAGTCACCTTCCTCATCTTACATCTCTATTCTCTCTCTCTAACACTCCTACAGAAGAAGCAGTTCCTCCTACGAGCAAAAGCCGCCACAGAAAACGGCTTTGAAACCTTGGGCTTCTACTGCGCCGGAATAGCAGCAGCAAACCACGCAGGCGTACCGACGCCCACGCTCAACGCCCTGGGCCTCGGCTACGTCGCGAGCCGCGTGGCGTACAACATCGCCTACATGTGGCTGCAGACCGACCGTCGGCTGTCGTGGGTGCGCAGCGTCGTGTGGACGGCGAGTATCGGGTTCATCATCACATTATGGGTAAAAGCTGGGAACAAGATGTTGCTAGCGTAGGTCAACCACGTGGATGTTTTGTTTAGATTAGGTATATATAGACAGATGGCTGAGGAATCAGTCATGGTCAACCCTTTTTACCGAAAGTGTAACACTCCAACGTCGAGATACTCGGCGATTTTACCCTTCATGTGCAACTCATTGCCTCAGATATAATAGCCCGAGATATCATCTGCCGTATTCAAACACTCAGTCTCGCTTAACCTGTTTGCCCTTCGTTGCTGCGAGCCACAGAGGCCAATATAGAAGTCATGTGAGAAATAAACATCATCTCACAACGCAAACAACTTGGTTTCCGTTTAGTTCTCTCATTGCTCAAGTGTGAGAGAAAACTTCTCGAATGTCGTACTCGTCCAACCACTATTACATATAAGAGCCGTTTCGTCTTCACACAAAGTGTCCATTCCAACTAGATCCTTCAACAGCGGAGAAACAACGCAAAGTCTTTCTGTTCACAGCTCCCTACAATGCTTCCCATAAATTACCTCTTCATTCTCTTTGCCTCGACTGCCCTCGCCCTCCCTGGCAATCCAACGGCCTGCAACCCCCAGCCAACCACCACATCAGACCCTGTGCAAACTCATGACTGCGATTACAGTTACTGCGATGAACACCACGTCTCGTGGTGTTTTCACTTTGTCCCCTTCACCACCATCGACCCTACCCTGGGTCCTCTGCCCGGCGAAACGAGGGAATCGGTCGGAGTCTGCGGACCCAAGACGGCAGAGGCCATCCCGACGTATTAGCATGAACATGGCGAGATTTAAACTTGGTTGGTGCACTGGAGAAGAGAAATGATCGATACAAGATCGACGGGGACCGACAGAGATCGAGTTAATGAGCGAATTTGAGATATCTCCATCTAAATGTAAACATGAAACTGTGACTGTAGTAAATCAAAATGACCCGACGTGATACCTGGGTACTCTAACCCTCTGCCAAATCTCAAAAATGAAAGACCCGATTCCAACCGTATGCTCCTAGGCTTGTAGAATGAGCCAAATGCTGTGCCATGATTCCCGACCCTGCGCCTATTCATGCTTCAACCAATTTGTGTTATTAGTGCATCTCAGCGCCTCCGAAGCTCTTGTTTCTCGTCAACGTGGCTCGAGCCTGTGTTGCTCTGGGGAGTGCCTCGCGAGTAGACTTGCGCCTAGTGAGAGGTCTGGGTCGTGACGTCTCCTCCATTCCACCCTGACCTCGTTCAGCCTCGATCATGACATCAGCTGGCATGGCAGCATCATCCTTAATCTTGGCCACGAAGAAAGATGCTACCAGCACGCAAATTCCACCAAGCGCGAGCACGACAGAGATACTGTGGTCTCCTGGGGTGCCGCGAGGCTTCTGCCAGATCTTGAAGATGACGCTGGAGCCAACAGTTGCAATTATCTGGGGTGCTGCAATCGCCATGTTGTGAATACCGAGGATCACTCCAGCCTGGTCAATCTCTTCCTCCTCCTCATCGTCACCAGCCCCGCCGTTGTTTGCTCTGTGAGCTGCTGATCGAATCTTTTGGGCACGGATAATAGCATCTCTCCGGCTGATCTCAGCGCTGATAATAGCCCACGGAGCCCACAGCGTCATAGCCCACGTAATGCCAACAAGACCAACCAGTACGGTAGCGGCCTTTACTGTCCGTACAAAAGGCGTGGCGAACATGCATGCGGAGAAGAGAATGAGCGAGAGAAACCAGGCACGCTTGAGGGTCAAGCCAGGGATGGCCAGCTTGTCCAGCCACGAAGGCTTCTCGTCTTCATCTTCATCATAGTAGTCGGCAGCGAGCGTCTCTCCAGGGGCGCCTGTGACGGGCTGGTTGTCGTACGTCGGGGCAATAAAGAACGGGAGGAAGACGTTTGTAAGTAGACTAACGATCGAGTTGACCAGAAGCGCAAATGTGCCGATTCGTGTTGCTTGCTCATACAGCTTGTTGATCTCTTCCGGGGTCATGTGGGGATTGGCTTCGAGGTATGGCTGAACATAGATCTCTCCAATGTACGAAGATGTGTAGAACAGCAGAGGAAAGAAACCGATCCAGGCGCAGAACTGAACCTCACACACCCTCTTAATTTGAGGAGGAAGACGCTTGATTGACTTGAAGATGGTGAAAAAGAAGGAGAAGACGCCGGGTTTGTCGTTCTTGGCGGGTCCGTCCAGTCGAGGGTCACGCTCCTTGATGAGAGCAGTGCTCACAAATACGGTCAAGCCAAGGGCAACACATGCAATTGCGCAAAGAACTTGGAACTGCGTCTTTCCGAGAAACCCGAGGTGCTTGGTCAAGTCGACATAGCCAGCTATGTATCCGACGATATTGCCAAATCCGGTGATTCGGCTGGCCATGGCATTGGCAGACTCTTGCTGATGAGCTGGCGCACAGTCGACGATGAAGGCACGGATGGACGCCTGGACGGTGTTGATGGCAAAATCGAGGATATAGACACCAATGACTGCAACCACGATAGTCGTGGTTCTCACTCCCTGGGACTCGGGGTCGAAGCCAAGGATATGAGATGCACCACCAACTATCTCCTTGGCCCAAGCAAGAAACAGCAGGGAGAGAATCGTTGCAACGGCTCCTCCAACCATAAAGGGCTTTCTCTTTCCCCATGGTAGACGGCAGTTATCGCTTAGCATACCGACGTACGGTTGGACTAGGGTACCCGTCAGGGGGCCAGCAATCCAGACCAGAGCCATAAGAGACTTGCTGAGTCCCAGAGACAAAAGATACGGTGAACCGTTGGAGAGCTCAACGGACCATGCGATCTGAAGACCACCAATACTGATGGTCAATAGGATAAGGTACCATATGCTCTTGGTGGTCTGTGAATCGTCCGTCTCCCCATGGCCAGCACCAGCATCGGCGCCATTGCTGCTCAACAGCGGGGATTGTTCGTTGCGGCCTTGAGAATTGGCAACTCGACCAGAAGACTGTTGTTCGAGGTTATCACCAGTTCTTCGTGGGTTGGAGGACGATGATGTGGTTCGGCCGCCACCTGCGGTACGTTCGGAAGGCACAGCCATATTGACTGTTCTTGAGGAGCTTCGACAATCACGAACTGGATGTTGTCGTTACCGAGACGAATCCGCGATGCTTTAAAGACTGCGAAAGGCTGAGCCGCTGTACAATGCAGGCTCCGGTTGCGGGGCCGCAGAGTGTAAATTCCGATCAACCACAAACGGACGGCAGTTGATATGACACGAAGACGGACACTATCTGCAATATCACAAGCAAAATGTGTTGAGGAACCTACCCTTAGATTCCGAGCGCGGGACGGAGCAAGACAAGAAAAAGCAAAAAAGATGAAACGGGCGAGAGGCGTTAGGCAGTGTAAGTGAGACTACTTCGGGCGGTCTAACTTTTCTCTGGATCAACAAATGTCCGCTGTACAGTATAAATTTAGAGACAAGTCAAATTGATGCCATCATGTGGTCAAGTCAGAAACTCACGCGACCGCACTCGTCGTAGGCGCGCAGGCGTGGCAGGTGAAGAGAGGTCGGTCTTGGGTGAGAATGAGGTGCGTCACTGGGTCTCCGCATCCAATAGATCGTGACGCGAATCATTACAGATCGAGGCCCCGTACCTGATTTGAGACGCTCCGGGGCTTTCAGTGCTGTTTGTTATTGGCCACAGCGCCTGTCTCGTGCTGCTGACCACTGAGATGCCTAGAAGTGGTCGGCTTCTCTCCACGGGACTTACCCTGTATGTAGATTTCTCTGCATTAAAAGTGACGGGTAACATACAAGACATGCAGCAAAAGCTCTTGATATTTTGGTGATAGGGAGCATTTATCCCGTGTATCACACTGCTTCTTAACTGCACGTGGTGGAAAATATTCAGCAGATCGAGGCGGTCAAGGGAATCGTGAGGGCGTGATGCAGTCTTTCAGTCCGAAGACGTCGATAGCAAGCAAAGTTCAGATGGCGCTTGAGTCTATGTATGACGTCCGCGATAATATAAAAGCCCGAAAAACTCACAGCAGTTGTACACTAGGTCTCGATACTCATTAGCGGCCCAATGTTAAGAGCCTCAACAGACTCTACCAAATGTTGAGGCTCCTCTGCCTCTCTTGTCTGGTTGGATGGAACTATCGAGTTCTCTTTCATCGACTGGCGCCCAACCTTACCTACCCCCGGCGATACGTTGGACCGTGACGGACAAGAAGAGTGCCTGTCATCTGCGGATGCCTCAGGCTGCAACGAGGCTGCCCACTCGTGTAGTAGTGGGCCGCCAAACATGTCAACGCAGATCCCAAACTCCGAGAACAACCACCATGATGCAATCAGATCTTTCCACATGGACTGCTCACGATTGCTTCCTCCTGTCGCGTAAAAAATCAGGTTAAACCTCGCCACAACGGAGTTCCGCCGAGAGACAAGGGAGCGGACCAGAGGGCCGAATTGGCGAGGTAAGCGAGGCCTTCGAGGTTGGTCCACTTTGACTGTCTGACGTCTGACTGTCACCAGCTTAACAGGAGACAGGTACATACCCTGACACTGGATACTGAGCGGCTGTCGACGGGATACAGGCAGTATCTTGCAAGGTTGATGCTATCTCTTCATGCAGAGTGCAGTACACCCATACCATCATCGTCAACTCCGTGAGCTAGGGGGTTTTGCAGAGGAAAAAAACTTCACGATTTTGCTTTTTCACCAAAGGGTAACTTTTGCCGCTATTATCAATCACAGTAACCACCAACAGCAGGTCGATAACCTCCGTATCTGTGCCAAGAAAGGCCAAGACCGGCGCCAAGAGCGGGGTGGCAAAAAGATACCGCCAAGAGGATGGAGCGGGAACCAACGGGAACGGCCATTCTCCGTACGTAACTGAGAGAGAACTGAGAACGACTGAGGCGACAAGGGTGAGAATCACCGTTCCGGTGCCTGCCGACGGTCGTCATGTCCGTAATGGTTGCAGAACGGCAATCAGAAAGGAAAGACGACAGACGACTAAACCAGAAAGTTTTGAGTTTGTTAGCGGATCAACAACGGCAGCCTGCATCCATCGGGTTATCGACGGTTTCTATCCCGTATGTACGATTGCACAACTCTTGGTCATGTTGGATGCTGATTGACCTTATCGTTGGCCGAGCTAGGGCCGACTGGTAATCTCTACGTCGGACGACGGGAACAGCAACACCGAGCAAACGTGAAAGAAGGATTTCCGGACAGGGATAAGTCGAGTTACCGTACCCAGTCTTGGCAAATTGTCGAGAAGCAAATTCTCGGTGCCTGGAGGTTCTTCAATGTAACCCAATCACTTTGATGTGCTAAGAGAGTGGCAACGACGCAATCACCAAAAGAAAACCTGAACACAACACCAACAAGTGAACAACAAAACGGAGACAGCTCGGCGTTACCTGCTTTGCCTGAGAGAGTCTAGTCTGTTAGCCTCGGATTGTTAACGACCCCGACCTAACCCCAAGAAACCCCCAACAAGCTAATCCACCAAGAGGGGACGTCGGGGCGACAATATGCGGGGCGGGACCTCCACGACTCGAGTCTATCGTCGACCCCGTCTTTCAAGATTCAAGTGACAGTCTAATGGCGTTGGAGACGGCCAATGCAACACCATCGTCGACCGCGTCTCAACGGAAGTACATACATCAGTACATACGCAAGGCATAGCGCAAGCCAAACAATGGGGGTAAGAAAAGTCTGTCTCGAGGCGTCCACGTTGCGAGACACGTATCAACGGCTGATACACGAGGCGCTTCACTCATCAACTCCTGGACGCCATGTTTCCGTGATTTTCAAAGCCGGGCACTTCGGCTACATGCAATGGAAGTCAAAGATGGCTCTCATTGGGCTCACAGATATGCACGAAAGCCTGGTGCCTGCAAATAGCAATCTCTGCCAGGTGGGATCCCTGCTAGAGACAGAGATCACGGAATGATGATCAGGCTAAATTAAACAAGAGTTTTTTGAACTTGAACCGCCTGCCCCTTTGAGGCTGATGGCATCCTATTAGTGGCGTTGTATGTACATAGTAAGATTTGTTGCTAAAAACTGGCACTTCCGATCCATCCACCACATGGCTGAGTTGAGGGTTGCAAAGCCGCAGCAAAGTACTACTGTACTCCTTGTACCAATCTCAAGCCCCGGCAAGAGATTGCAGGGTTTCTCCATACAGTCCGCTCTGGTCCACGCTGACCTCATTGAGTACCAGCCCCGTATAAGCCGCCGAATCCACCGTCCTCCTCCACCCCCCAGCTTGAACGTGAGCAAATCACAGCCCGTATCTCTTCCTCTGCCCCACAGAGCCAGGGACCGACGGACCCAGCGACCATTCAGAGGCCATTCAGATGTCTCCAGTGTATCTTTTGTACCCAACGTCAGGGACCTCGAGCTGGTTCCACCTCCACAAGCCAAGCCCAGGTTTCCAAGGCGTCGCCGGAGAACGCATGGATTGCCCCCATACTGGCCGAAACGGCCGACGACTATTGAGGGGTTTTCCCATTTCCAGGGATCGTGTTTAAATGTCCAGGCTGCTGCTCTTATTTGGACTTGTCCATTTAGATAAACGATCGCCCATTCTGCATTTCATGTCGAGGATCTTGTCAATTCCTAGCTCATTGTCTTGAACCATCATCACCAATTCAATACTCCATCTATCGACTCACATTCACTACTACTACAACAAGAACAACTAAACGCTTACACTCTCGCTCTCTCACTTACAACACATTCACAATGGCTATCCGAGAACACTTCCGCCGTGCTCTGCGTTCCGACGCCTCCAGCTCAAACCTCGTCGACGCCGAGACACCCGGCAAGATCACAGCTACCATGACCAAGTCAAGCCAAAACAGCGACAAGTCCGACTCATCATCAAAATCATCCCTTGTCAACAAGCTGTCGCGTACCTGGACGTGGGGCTCCAAGGATAAGGACACCACCAAGGAGCGAAAGCCCAAGAACAAGAACAGGAAGAAGATCACCCACCCCAGCGAGAAGCCCATGACCGCCCAGAATCTGCAACATCAGGAGATGCTCTCCCACTTCGACTTCACCTTTGGCGCCTCTTCCCCCGAACAGATTGAGGAGGACGACTTTATCGGCATCAGCCCCTGCTGCACCCGAGCCCCTAGCCTCGTCAACTTCTCTCTCGAGACTGATAGCGAAAGCGATGGCATCACCTCTTCATCTTCATCATCCGTTAAATCGGCCTAATCAATTACCTGAATTGGCAAGGTCGATGCTAATGGATGGGCGGGCATGCGGGCAAGCCGATTGTCGATAGGGGCAAATTGGAAGAGTTCTAGAACGCCGGTTCAACGACCGCCACCAAAAGCCAGGCACAAACCAAGGCGCCTGTCTGGGATCATCATCTCACTTTTGGGCGAATCACCTTGACCATCTGATCACGTCCACTGGACCTGGTCTCCTGTCACCTCTGCTGTTTTCACCGATTGGACGATGCAACCATCTCCAGATCAGCGTTTGATTCCCGAATAGGAATAACAGCTGACGATCCGAACAACACTTTTCGACGAGCTAAAAGACATTATCACCTCACCCCATGCCTACAAGTTGGGCACAAAAAGAACAGAACAACAAGACGGCCAAACAAAAGCAGTGCGCATTGGCTGTCTTCCTCATCGCTGGGATAATGCATACCCTTCCCACCCCAGCAACGGTGTCTCGGGCACCACAAGAAAAAAACCGCATGATTTAATTGAAACGCTACGACGCGTGATATGAATAGCATTGGATTTAGCGATTGGCACAGGATTAGCATTGGTCATGCAACTGGCAAGACATAGACCACATGGGCGTTAGACAAAATTGCATAGACCTAATAAAAGGCTCTACATTTTATCCATTCATGATCCTGATTCTTGTGTTACGGGATGCTTAGGTATGTGTATGTCTTGGAGCTGCTCTAATCTTACCTTTCCATTTGAGAATATCCTTTGATGATGTCCAACTGAGTGTTGTACTGCATTAGCATAACTCAGTATCTACTGCGCTAATGTCTGGAGGCATGCTTCCACCTTCACCCATAAAAGATCCTGCACTGCAGCCTTTCTATCAGACTTCGTGGCTGCATCGGCATGCACATCAACCTTTACAAGTGCAGAAGTACATCATATCATTAGTAACTCAACACGACAGGATTGCTTGATAGATATACCTTGATCTTTTCCAGCGCAATAACGGACTGCCATTGTCACAAACATTTTGTGACAAGCATATTTGTTTGGTTACCTGAGTTATCTATCAGTGATCCTATGTAGCTGGTGAGCCTATCACCATCTAAGCTCAGCCGTCAAAGGACGTCTGTCGGCTGCTTGCACTGCATACCCAGTCACCGCCATCTATACCATGCGATTAACCAGTTATTTTGTTCAATTCACAACCCCAATAACACACACTTGGCTGCATTGGTAATTGTCCCAAGGGAATGACGTTCCACGGATGTTGCCGGGCTCTGTAGTTGAAGAAAGTCTGGACTACTTTGTCTATTGTTTATTCTTCTCTGTACTAGGTTTATCACAATGGTAAAGAGTTACGTGTTAATACGGGCAATGGACTTCTATTAATATTTGATAATTCATATTGTATTAGGGTTATCTTTGTAAATAACATCTTCTCTTAGGTAGCATCTTTCCCTTACCAGATGCCATTCACTCAGGCAGTTATCCAATGCCAGTGCCAGCTGTGACGCGCAAGTGTTACAACTTTGACAGGTAAGGTACTGTAGGTATACGGTATCTCAAGACTGATCGGGCTCCTGCCGCAATTACCTATCTACTGACCCAGCCCGTGATTAATATCTCTTCGATGCGCAATGAATTACTGCCTTGGGTGGAGTCAACATCTAGGCTCCTTCAAAAATATCCGACGTCTCTTTCCTCTTTCCTACATCGACAAAACCATCGACGCCGTAACTCACCTACAATGTCTAGCAAATCGTGGTATTCTCTTGTATCAAAATCCGTGCATACCCGCTATGGCTTGACAAAGAACATCCAGGTGCTTCTGCAAGCTCTCGAGAGCTTCCACGCGGGGCACATTGATGCGAGAGAGCTAGGAAGCATGGTTCGACTGAGCCCTAGGCGTCGAGAATCCGTCGCCGAGACGATAGCGAAGTGCGCTCGAATGATCAAAAAGGAGCCTCAAGAGCTCAAGACATGTGTCGACATCATCGAGATGTGCACTGAGATACTAGAAATCGCTGGTAAGGCCCATATTCGGATGATGCCGAACACCCCCTTCGTCCCTTTGACATTCGAGCGTGCGAGGGGGCTGCTGGCTGACCCTCCGTTTCCTTTCTAGACCGACCGCCGCCCATCGAAGGCTTCCCTATCATGAGGCTACCTACCGAAATCCGCGAACACATCGTTGACTTGATGATCGACTCGGTCTTCAAAACGAAGACGATCAGGCCGGGAACCCGCAAAGTCGAATGCAACTGCCCAAAGCTCGAGCGGGAGTTTGGATTTCAGACGCCCCAGATGAAGGCGTTGCCCTCTCTCCTCGGCCCCGCCCTCAACCACGAATTCTTCCGCATCTTCTTCCGTAAGAAGAATGTTCACTTCCGCTGCTGCTGTGAGCTCCAACACCATCTGGAAAACAACTCCTCGCTGGTACAGAACGTGCGTGATCTCAAGGTCCACTGGTGCGGGCCTAAATCCGCGGCCGCCTTCAAGAAGCTGGCCGAGTGTGACAAGCTCGAAGGCCTGACCCTCAGTATCTCGAAATCTACACTCGCACACCTGAGCCCGCGGACCGACTTGATGAAGACCTTCTTCCCTCTTAGCTATCGCAATATTAGGATCACGGATATCCTCGGGTTGGACGAGCTTCTAACTCTCCGAGGCCTCAAAGAAGTCGCAGTCGTGCATGTGCAATCCAAGAACACCAACCTGGCAGTGGAAACGGACCGGGCCAATCTTTCGGAGTTGTTAGCTAATCAGATCAAGCAAGATAAAGTGAGTGCCCGACTTGAATAGGTAGCGAATAATACTGACATCAACAGGGCTACGATCCCCTTACCGATTTCTAGCTATTCGGAACAGCAAGAAGAGAGAAAGGGGGAGGGAGGGTGAAGCACGGTTTCATTTGGAGTTTGGAAGGAAATAGAAACATCAACATGTCCCCACGGGCAAATCGGTTTGGGATGCTTAGGTAGAAGAATTACCCTTAGACAGAGTTTGGTGGGAAAGACATCGGGATTATTTGCGGAATGTAACAACAGATAAATTACGGAAGGCTTCATTTGGTGAAAGCACACTAAAGACTCCGTACTCAAAAAACGTTGCTAAATTGGTCTTGTCTTGTGCCTGTACACAAAAAGCGAAGGCATCCGGCTCAAGATCAGTCGAAAGACTGGGCTGACCGAGCAATGGCAAAAGACGGCACAGTTGGACTGTGAAGTGCAGCACATAGAACAAGAAGATACTTATCTTGAAGGAACCCGGCAGCTTCTGCCAATAGATCTAATTAAGAATCGTGGTCCCTCGATGGATGCTTGTCTATGATGTTGCGTACCTATTGTTGGCAAAGCCAGAGTTAAGTTGAGCTGAAAATTTGAGGTTGGGCGAGAAAAGGAGGGTTCCACCCAGGTAGAGTTAAGCATTACCTAAGCTATGATCCTCTCACTTGAGAGGACATTTTAAAAGCGAATAAGAGAAGCATTAGGCATATTTAGAGCTACCCATGTTAAAACACGAGGCTTAGGTTATATAATGGTCTCTTATCTTCTTAATCACTTCCCCAAGTCTACTCTGTCGGCAGGTAAAATAGTAAGACTTTATGGAATGTCGGCGTCAGAGGGCACTGTGTTTAATATGTAACATATCGATATCTTAATGATATATACAAGAAGATCTTTGCGCTCAACAGATTATACTATATCCTCTATGAGTTAAAGTGGAAATCAGGGGATTCGCAGTCTAACAATAAAGTCATAAGTCTTTAAGAATTTATTCTTGATCATGCACTTTGTCATTCATGCCGGGGACAGTGAGACTTACCGTATAAAGAAACGATATATACACAGTGCAGACAACAGTCACGTGGTCGATGAATCCGGAAGGCCACGGATTAACTTCGGCCACAAATTGTGCGTGGCACTTGCCCTAGTCCCACAAGAATTTCACCCATAAGCGAAGGTTGAACTTGCCTTCTACTTTCTACACCCGATCATCGAACTCAACGAGCATACGGCAACTGACCGGTAGAAGTTGCCCATCATGTCGCTCGTCTCGGGAGAGAAGTCGAACTTCCAGTTCGTAAGTCATCCTCTCCAGCATCACTGCAATCATTTGCTGCAACATCGAAATCGATACCGCCGCGGCGGCGCTCGCGCTCGTGCCATCGCTTGGTGCATCGAAATTCGATCTTGACGAGAAATTCCATCAAGCAGTGCTAACCATGGGCAGATTCTCCGTCTTCTCAACACCAATGTCGACGGAAAGCAAAAGGTTATGTACGCCTTGACCAAGATCAAGGGTGTCGGTCGCCGATACTCCAACTTGGTCTGCAAGAAGGCCGATGTCGATCTGACCAAGCGGTACGAACTCACCCACTCGGGCTGCGACAGCAAAAGCATACTGACAATCTTCTCACAGCGCCGGTGAGCTCACCTCTGAAGAGCTTGAGCGAATCGTCACCATCCTCCAGAACCCCACCCAGTACAAGATCCCCACCTGGTTCATCAACCGACAGCGCGATATCGTCGACGGCAAGGACTCCCACACTCTTGCCAACGGTGTCGACTCCAAGCTCCGTGAGGATCTCGAGCGCCTCAAGAAGATCCGCGCCCACCGTGGTCTCCGACACTACTGGGGTCTCCGTGTCCGTGGTCAGCACACCAAGACCACTGGTCGCCGTGGCAGGACCGTCGGTGTCTCCAAGAAGAAGGGTGGTTAAACGTTTTATCGGTGTTGGTTACTACGGGTGGTCAGGCGTGACGGCTGGTTTCTCCATCTTTCTGAGCATTTTGAGAGGATTGCTTTCCGGCATATGCAGCTAGGGCTGTACTCTAGATCAGAGTCACGAATCAAAAGCATTCAAGTAAAGTGTTCATGGGGATGATGTGAAGAGGGGTGCTTCTGGCACAATGTGAAGTTTATGGTCAAACAATGTCCACGATAGGGGAATTCGGCGTTTCGCCACGGAAAAGGTACAATACATTTGGGAAAGGGTATCATGATTTCTCTCAATGTCTACTTGAACATATGCCCATGTAATTTAATCCTCATGTGTAACTGCCATGTCTAGGACCTCAACTCGTCCCTGCCCCTTGGTCTCGTTACCAATAAAATCAGACAAGGCCTTGAAGGCTCCAGGCTCAACGAAACCTACCACTTCCCATTCCGAGCCAACGACATCCTGACTCTCTACTTGTTCAACGTAGCCAAGAATCTTGTCCTTGACCGTACCGGCAGCCTTTTGCTCGCCATCCTCTTCCTTGCTGCCACCCTTTGCTCCTTTAACTGCTTGCTTGAGAACGTTGGTGGTACATGCGATACGGAGCTTCATGCGTGCTCGCGCAACTGGGATGGGCTGGTGGGAGATGAGGGCCTTCATGGCTTCGAGGGCTTGACTCTTTGCGCTCTTTGTCGTGCTGACGCCGGTCCAGTTGTGCTCTTTGGACCGGGGCTTGGCTTCACCAGCTTCGCCCGTCGCGGGTGTTCCAGTGGCACTTCCTGCAGCACTCTTGTCGGGTGTAGCAGTATGGGCCTGGGAGCTGAGCATGTCGAGAGCCTTCTCAATCATGCCGGACGTATAAACGCGCTTTGTCCTCGGATCAACTAGTTTGCTGGCGACTATACTGATAACCTCGTTGTGCACCCGCTCATGCTGTGCGGCGCGCTCCTTCTCGCCGACCTGCATCTCTCCCTTTTTCAAGATCTCGAGGATGATGTCGTCGGTGGACTTGCCCTTGCCAAAGGCCTTGTCGAGGTCCTCGCGAGGCGCCGTCTGGCCCTTTGAGACGTTTAGGAAGACGTTTGGGATCTGGAGGACATTGTCGAGGTCTGTTTCGATGCCGGATCGCCACTCGAGGACCTTGTTCTTGTAACATGCGAGCTCGAAACGCTTCTTGCCCTTTTTGAGGCGTACGAGGGAAACGTTTGTAAGCTTGATTTGGTTGGAGGGTTGTTGAATCTGGCGAGACATGTTGGGCGGAGATGTAAGGAGATATTTGGTCAGGAGGAAAACGAAAGACGCTGCGTAAAGTATTGATTGTCAAGTTTTTGACGAGAGTTGCGGTAGTTAAAGTACTTCTCGATCAAGAGGACCAGAACTTTTTCTTGACCCCGCCATCAGCCAGGATTGGATTTCTTACTGCGTAATGCCCCGCACAAGGTTAAAGACTGGGCGTCTCCGTCATATCCCATATGCTTTGAGTCACATCAGCAAGTATTCCAGTCATGATAATTCTTACTCGTATTTTTGGTTGGCTGATGATTACTCTCTAATCAGTTTAGAGGCTGATGGTACGATACTAATATTGTTACATTTGCATGCACTTGTTAGAGTTAATGTTAAACTATGGATGTAGAGTTGAATGCAAGCCTGCCTTACATCACCTGCGATATGCAGTTTGTGATCTATCCGAAGCATGGCAATTTAGTTGACCTTTTAGTTTTATGCTGATGTAAATACAGTCTCATTTATTTCCTAACCTTTTCCCGTTCTAGACCTCAGCGTCTCGCCATTATCGCGTATGAAGGATTTGCTGTATTTAGTTTCTCGTTGTCCAAAGCTACTATGTGGCTTGTGGTCTATGTATGATAGTTGTTCGCTCAACATTATTTGAAGGATAGAATAGCTTTACTTACATCGTCCGTGAGTGATGAACCTCTTATATCCATGGATACCTTATCAAAGTGAAGGCAGACGCACCTATGAGAATCGCTGAGGGTTTGGCCAACTACAGTACAGATAAAGGAGCTTGTAAATAAAACAAGGTTATTGTCAAGCAGAACTAGGTGATCTTGATCTCTTTTCTCCTGAAATCAGGATATATCACTATGACCAACCAGCTTGTTCCGTTTGTGTATCTCACGCATGCTCGGGGCTGGAACGTACTAATCCTTGCTATGAAAACCCTCTAGACTGATACAACAACTCAGGTTGCCTACCTTACTGGATAATGTAGGCAGATGGGTGATCACGAGTAGGAAAACAGCCGACAAGATAATGTACTGCGATACTTCAAGGTGATAAAGTATTTACGCCAGCCCAGTGTATGTTGGTGATGTGCAGGTTCCTGGCCATGATTTATTCTGTGGTGCAATTCTAGACCCTTGCTCTACATCAACCAGTTACCGCTTCACTCGTGTTTCATACCAGGGTTATTACTCGATGTTGCCAGAAACGCGACCGTAAAGTCATTCATGCGTTCACCGCTTGCTCTGGTGAAATACCACCAGGCCAACTTAAGTAGCATTCTTCCAATGCTACGGAGTACATACTCGGACCGTTGAAGAAGAGTACCTCAGTTGGTTGCTCCTGGCAAGCGTAGGGTACACAATGTATTAAATGCTGAGACGCATTTAAACATAGAGTGGATTCATGAGTGCAAGATCTGAGATCCTCATTTAATCGGTCTTGGTCCGCGTTTTAGTGCGTGCATGCATGCATTGTCAGACGCGTACAGCCTCATGTCCCTGTTATCATCTACGTCATTCACCGACACCGGCTTTATGTCCCGGTTGCTGTTACAATAAGTCTCCGGAAGTGAGGCTTCGAATCGAGAGGATTAATGACCGTTCATCCCTATTCTGAATCAATGAGACAGAGACAACATCACGAGGCAGCCTCAAGCCGGAGATCAACGCCCGTTCACGCCTCTTATCGACGACTCATCAAGGTTCAGTCTGAGATAGCAACGGACTCGAGTCACATTATCGCAAAAAGTGGATCTTTGAGTTATTGGCTCAAAGCCGACTTCCTAGCTTAGCCTGGTCGTACCTTGCGGCGGATGGGCGGATGGGATGACACGCAACCCTGCATTAACAGATATCCACCAAAATACCAAGGGGACCAGATAGTGAAGCTCCCTAGCAACTGCCTGAATCGCCCCTGCCGCTAGGAAACATAGCCGCTACGCGGGGTGTGTGGATTGGGTCAGCTGCTGGGTCGGCGTCTGAGCCCAGACTGGGGGAGCTTCCCAGCCATATTACGTCGCTCGCCTCGTCTGCGCGTTTACTTCTCTTTTCTTCCATCAACATCACTCTCTTCATCTCATCTTCTCCTTACCATCGTCATCTTCAGCACAAGTATCACTGAAGCAGACATACACAACACACAATGCGTCTGTCAACTTCTGCGCTCGTGCTGGGCGCTGCCTCTTCGGCCGTCGGCCTGGAGCAACAGATCCTCAGCGGCGACTCCAAGCCTCTTGTCGACCTCGACGTGAACTCGTGGACCAAGCCTCTCGAGAGGATCTTTGGCGAGATTACATCAGAGGCCAAGGCTGTCTGGGATGAAGTTACCCTCCTTGCCCCCGACGCTGTCGAGGCCTTCAAGAAGCAGGTCCTGACCCAGCCCAAGAAGGTCACCCGCCGTCCCGACAACCACTGGGATCACGTCGTCAAGGGCGCCGACGTTCAATCCCTCTGGGTGGAGAAGAACGGCGAGAAGCACCGCCAGGTTGGCGGTAAGCTCGAGAACTACAACCTCCGTGCCAAGAAGGTCGATCCTTCAAAGCTCGGTGTTGACAAGGTCAAGCAGTACAGTGGTTACCTTGATGACGAGGAGGAAGACAAGCACCTCTTTTATTGTAAGTTTTATTCCATTTATCACCATTGAACAGCTGAACTAATGTTTCCAAGGGTTCTTCGAGTCCCGCAACGACCCCAAGAACGACCCTGTCGTCCTCTGGCTCAACGGTGGCCCTGGCTGCTCTTCTCTGACCGGCCTCTTCCTCGAGCTCGGCCCTGCCTCGATCAACAAGAAGATTGAGTTGGTCAACAACCCTGAATCATGGAACAACAACGCTTCCGTCATCTTCCTTGACCAGCCCGTCAACGTTGGTTACTCGTACAGTGGCGGTTCTGTGAGCAACACTGTTGCTGCTGGCAAGGACATCTACGCCCTTCTCACTCTCTTCTTCCACCAGTTCCCTGAGTATGCCAAGCAAGATTTCCACATTGCTGGCGAGTCTTATGCCGGCCACTACATCCCTGTCTTTGCCAACGAGATCCTCTCCCACGATGACCGCAACATCAACCTCCAGAGTGTTCTGATTGGTAACGGTCTCACTGATGGCTACACCCAGTACGCTTACTACCGCCCCATGGCTTGTGGTGAGGGTGGCTATCCTTCTGTCCTGAGTGACAGCGAGTGCCAGTCCATGGACAACGCCCTGCCTCGTTGTCAGTCTTTGATCAAGGGTTGCTACGAGTCCGGCAGTGCCTGGTCTTGCGTGCCCGCCAGCATCTATTGCAACAATGCCATGATGGGCCCTTACCAGCGCACTGGCCAGAATGTTTACGACATCCGAGGCAAGTGCGAGGACAGCTCCAACCTGTGCTACCCTGGTCTGGGATACATCGCCGACTACCTGAACCGTGAGGAGGTCAAGGAGGCTCTCGGTGCTGAGGTCAGCAGCTACGACAGCTGCAACATGGACATCAACCGAAACTTCCTCTTTGCTGGTGACTGGATGCAGCCCTACCACCAGCTCGTCCCCAATGTTCTTGACAAGATCCCCGTTCTTATCTACGCTGGTGATGCCGACTTCATTTGCAACTGGCTTGGTAACCAGGCCTGGACCGACAAGCTTCAGTGGTCCGGTCAGAAGGACTTCAGCCACGCCAAGGTCAAGAACCTTGAGCGTGACGGCAAGGAGTACGGCAAGGTCAAGTCGAGCGGCAATTTCACCTTTATGCAGATCTACGGTGCCGGCCACATGGTTCCCATGGATCAGCCCGAGGCTTCTTCTGACTTCTTCAACCGCTGGCTCAGTGGTGAGTGGTTCTAAGCTAGACCATTCTTGATGTTTTGATGCCTGGATGTACACTACACGAGAGATTGCCATGGCGTAATTTGAATACACGAGTAAAGTCGGCATTGCATGATTATTGGGACGGTTAGCTTGAATCAGATATGAATTTACCACTTTTAACATGAAATGATATTGTGCTTTGGATGGAAAGTGAGTGAGCCGTATGTCCCTGACCAGGATCGAGGGGCCGTGTTGTAGAAACCTTCGGGGTCGAGGACAAGTCCGATGGAGTTGCAAGTCTCCACTCTCGGCCGAGTAATGGAACCTTTAAACCGAAGTGACCAAGACGACCCAGCTTTCGTCATGCACAAACTGACTGTTTACTTGACAAAAGTGGTACAGGATTTATGATGGATTTGTATGCGGTAAGGAGTTTATGAGAATACGAGCATTGATTTCAATTGGATAAAAAGCTGTTGCTCGTCAAGCTGTCTGCTTCAGGTCGCGTGGGTTCCTAACATCTTTGGCGGGCAGACGTCAAAGTTCCCACGCTGTACAAAGGCGACATGGGCCGGGTGCGAAAAATTGGGCGGCTGTATCTTGAAAGAGGCAGAGCAGAGCGGAGGAGGCGCCGGGAAGAGGAGAAAGATGCGCGGCCAAGAGGCAAAAAAGACAAGGAGGAGTCCGATGTTATAGATTTGTTGAGGATCCTGGGGTTTAGCTCAGTGTGCCGCGGTTCGCCGGCGAGAAGAAGGGTTCTAAATTTTCATTTATTTTTTGCCTCTCCAATATAGTACAGTGGTGGGGGAATAGATGCTGCTCATATACTGTTTTCTACGTGTATGGGATGGGCTGTTAAGGTACTATAGCTATGACCTCAGCAGGCAGTATAGCAACTTTATACATTTAGGTAGACTGTGAGGTCACATTTCAGTTATAAAGTAGAGCCTCGATTTCAATGCTTACACCATAATGGTAATTGTCTTGGACGCCTCAACTTACACGACGTAAGGTAGGGCTAAGAAGATAACTTCTAACTCACGGGTCCCACATGGCCATTGCATTAGCGTATCCCCAACAAAAATCAGCTTCGAGATGGAGTCCTTGGCCCGGCAGACATTGTTTTGACAGATTTTGGGGAGACTTCCCGCGTGCTGAAAGCTACAGGAACTAGATAGCGTGCATGGCAGAAATAATGTGCGTTCTTTAACAAGATCCATGTACTTATTTAGTCAATCAGGGGCCAATCTGAAAACCCGTCAATAGACCGGTGCTGGTGTCGACGTCGACCAGATCCACGGGAACCCTTGCAGAGCATCAGAAATAGGCAGTTGATGGGGACTTTGCAAGCGATCTATTGAAAGTCGAGCCCCCTAACACTGACCTGAAATTCAGTCATAGTGGTTAATCTGTACCGTAGATGAGGACGAGATATTCCAATCTGAAGCTTTACGGTAGGATTTGTGCCTCGGCTTGGCTCCACATTACCTTTTTCATCCATGATATCCGGGAGTATTTTCAACATCAAAAGCAAAGTCGTAATCATGATATCGAGTTTTCGCCATCAATGTGCTGGGTATGGATGAATGCCACACAGGAAATGGTCCTCCGAACATCAGTATTGCTCCTTATGTGAAAATAAAATGGCGTAGAACATCAATGCCCAGTAATTAATTGTTCGTGATGGCTGCGGATTTGGCTTCACTTACATCTATTGGCTGCACCCCTACACCAAGGACTGTTGTACGCCTAGCACAGCAGTGATTCAAAGGCACCTGCCGAGTACAGCTTCCAATTGATAGGCACCTTGCAGGAGGTTATAGGCAGGCGGCAACGGGTACGACCCGGGACAAGCAGGTGCGAGTTTCGAGCTTTTCAACAAGACTTGACGGGAGCTTTGATCATACCTGCCTCTAGAACACAGGCCCGGGACCCATAGATCCATTCCCCTGCCGGTCTAAGAAGGCAGGGCCCTCAATTGAGTCTCCTAACTTCTAAGTTAAGACCCCCCTCCATCCGTTGTACCTACTTTGGCCGGGGGTATTTCGAGAAAAAAAGAAGTTAAAGCCAACGTCTCCTACAACTTTAAGAAGTAGACCAGAGCCTCTTCCTCCGTCTTTAATTTTCTTGTTGACGCCTCGTCTTGACTTTTCTTGACTGTCACTTCATCTTTTCATCACCAAGAGTTTCACTTTTGTGCATTATACCCAAGCTTCACTTCTTCTTCTTCTTCTTCTTTATCATCATCAATTCCATCGATCCGCCTCTAGACCGATATCACCTCCCAAAAGGCAACGAAGAAACCAATTGATCAATCAAAACCTTATAGTTTCTTCTCTCGCTTGCCAAAGACCAACCAACTCAAAAAAAAAAAAAAAACCGCCATCATGGCTGAGCACTTCCAGTTGCTGAGCTCGATGCCTGACTCGAGTCTCTTCAGCTTCCCTCCCGCGAATGTGCCAGCTCCCATTGCGCCTCTCGACGTCCCAACCTCGATTATGCGCCCCTTCAACATCCCCGAGCACATCTTCACTGCTGCCCTCGACGCCAAGGTCCCCTTGACAATTGCTACCCTCTATGCCGTCACTATCAAGAGTCTCAACGTCTACAACAAGTCTCACGGCAAGAAACCATGGGCCATCAGCAAGACCCGACCATTCTTTGTCTTTGTAGTACTACACAACATCTTTCTTGCTTTCTACTCTGCTTGGACATTCTGGGGTATGCTCGGCGGCATGAGGAGGAGCATTCAACATCCTAGTGGTCCTCAGGGCTTTGCTGGTACGGCTGATAGCTTCTGCCGTCTACATGGTTCCCAAGGTCTTGGAAACTCCATTTACTACAACGATAACTCGAGCTCCTTTGCTTCTTTGGCTCAGGACGCTTCCTTTGTCAATGGCCTACCCAGTGGAACACAGGGCGGTCGTATGTGGAATGAAGGTTTGGCTTACTATGGCTGGATCTTCTATCTCAGCAAGTTCTACGAGGTCCTTGATACTTTCATCATCCTCGCCAAGGGCAAGCTCAGCTCTACTCTTCAGACCTATCACCACGCCGGAGCCATGTTGTGCATGTGGGCTGGTATGCGTTACATGTCTGCTCCCATCTGGATGTTTGTCCTTGTCAACTCGTTTATTCATGCCCTGATGGTAAGCTCACACGCACTGGCTTTTGAGATAATCGACTGACATAGCCCCAGTACTTTTACTACACACTGACTGCCTTTTCAATCCGAGTCCCAACTCCCATCAAGCGAACTCTCACTACAATGCAAATCACACAGTTTCTTGTTGGCGCAACTAATGCTATGGCTCACTCTTTTGTGTCTTACACGGTTCCCGTCACCACCACTCATCAACACTCGGTCCCAGTCGACGCAACCACTGGCGCCCCTGACGCAAGCCGAGAAACCGTTGCCGATAGCGCTATCGAATCCCTTAAGCAGTTTATCTGGGGCGCTGCCGAAGCTGCTGCCGCTCCTGGTGCGGGTGCTGACCCCGTCGCGTCGAAGGCTGTCAACGCCGAGACCACTTTCACTACCGAGACACACTACGTTACTCAACCCTGTATCATGACTACTGGCGAGACTTTTGCTATCTGGCTCAACGTGCTTTACCTCGCACCATTGACGTATCTCTTCGTCAGCTTCTTCATTGCCAGTTATGTCAAGCGTAGCAACGCTGCTGGCAAGATCTCTCACAAGGGCGCTGTTCACGACGTGAACGCTAACGTTGCGCTTGCTGAGAAGGCTGGCTGGGATGCCGCCAAGGGCATTGAGAAGGAGATTTACAACGGCGAGAACATGGTCAACACGTCTTCTGACGAGAACTCGCGGGCTTCTACTCCCAAGAAGGCCAGCACCAAGTCTCGACGAAAGGCCTAGAACACGACCTGGGAAGGGAACACAAGTAGGAGAAAAGAAAGGAAAAAAGAAAAGGGCCACACCAAAAAAGAGCCCAATCTCATGTTCTTGCCTTAATTGGATAGGATAAGGGTTTCTTGTCCATAATCTTGGCAAAGAAAAAAAAAGACAAGAAAAGCGTTCGTGTTTCGTGCTCTATTTCGATCGGATTGTGTGGAAAGCAAGAAAAGAATAGCGTTGTTGATATCCAGTTGACTTACAAAAACAATGCTTTTACTACCATGCCTGGTGTCCTATCTGTATCGGTGACTGAATTACCTGATCACAGTTGAACCTTGAGTACAATGACTGTAATGCTGAAGCGAGAATGTATCTTCTACATTTAGAACATCTTTCAAAAACGGCTCTTCAGCAGTAAGAAACCGACTTGTCTCCTAGCTGCTCCTGAGAGGCACGACAGCCAGGAGGATATGGAGAGCAAAGATACAGGTCATGTCGGGTCTGACAATCTCATTTTATAGTCCATCATACACCTCTTGGGAAACGTTGCATAGAAATCTTGTGGAATATAATTCACATTGTTGGTTTGTCTGATCTGGCAAATATGTTGGAGTGCCTCGTTTGAGCGCCCTGGCAACCTCGTCATTCATATCTACATACATACATGCACATTTGTCATTACTGCTATCATACCTTGGTGAACATCACTTAGACAAGAATCAATGAGGACAGGAGTAGTTTGTGGGAAAGATTGTAGTGTTTTATCTATTAGCAGCAACACCGGTCCATGAGATCTAGCAGCACTTGGCCATTCAGGATCAGCCGGATAACTACCTAGGTTCATCAACATCATAAATTCCATCCCTTCCGTGCCACGTATGGCGATGCAAAATCCGAAACCATCTATGATATGAGTGTGTCGGCCGGAATAGCTCGAGACGCTCCTGCAAGCAAAAGCAAAAACATTAAATGGCATGACCAGTACTACTCCCCTAAAGAGAGACTGGTTGCCAAGACGATCTCATGGTGTGAGATATGGGAATCAAAATATCCGGACGAATAACAGCAGTAGAGCAAAACAGACAATTCTGCTTCCCAGGACGCCTCGCTTTGAGTAAAGAGCAAGTGATAAAACAAACGCAGTAAAGTAAGAACAAGACCCAAACAATGGGCGATGCGCAGTCTCCGACAAAGACTGGTGCGTGGGGTGACTGGAGAATCCGAATGTAGTGAGAGAGGATTGAAGTATGAGGTGATTAGACAAAGGGTAAATTGACTTGTCGGATGATTTCTATCGATCTATTGTCGTTCTGTCATGACTTGGTGAAGCAGATAGGCTTCGGGTATCTTATACTGCCGCTGGGGCAGGGATGGTAGTAGTGAATGTGGTGGTTTGTGGTATGTCGGGCGTAACCGAGGACAATGTAGAAAGTGTGCAGACAAAGCTGCTCAATCTCGATAGCTCGAGCAGGTTGAACCGCATTATGCCGTCATAGGTCCCAGGCTGATGGTGGTGACGGCTGACAGTCTCGTGTTCGCTTAGAAGGTGCTCCAGTTCCAATCCCTAGGTACACTGGCAGCGATTTCAGGGCCGCGAGGCAGATCAGAGGCGTCTCCAAAGCCCGTAGCAATGGGGGTTGACTTGGGGTTAGGGGCATCTGAAGATGCAGCGCTAGAGGCACGGCTGCTGTTGCGAGTGTACCAGGACTTGAACTCTTCGAAGCAGTGTCGGCAGGTTCGGGATAGAGGCGCACGAGGATTGAACTTGGCGTCATGATCGAGAGGAGCGGCAAAGGTAGAGTGGGAGTCGCAGAAGATGTGGCCACACTTTCGACAGTGGTGACGGCGAGTGAAATAACTGAAGGTGCGCTTGCAGGTAGGGTCATCGCATACAGAAGATTCGGAGTCGGGCTGGAGAGAAGCAGTGTTAGTTGATGCATCATGCATGTCGGTAGGTAGACATTGGAGAGGTGAGACAGGTCAGGGTTGTCGGGTTGTACAAGACGGGAACGTTGAGTACACCTGAGACAATGGCGGAATCGGGTAGATGCTGTGCAAGGAAGATCAAGTAACGTGTGGTTGATTGCTCAAACTTACCTTCCAGTGCTTGCGAGTAGGCTGGGACTTGACCTCGGGGAACATGTCGGGATCGAAGTCACCATCGATGCTGCTTTGGGCGCTGTCGCCTGTGGAAACACGGGCCAACTTATTACCAAATACAGACATGCCAGGCAAGTTAATGAGGCTGCTGGTGGTGCGTCGCAGTGTGTTGTCGGACTCGGTGCTGGAGGCAGAAGCAGCGTCGTCCATTGTCATCTTGCTTGCCTTGGAAGGGAACAAGTTGGGACGCAGAGCGGCAGGCATATACATAGGGCGAGTCTGTCGAGCATGATGGGCTCTGGGAGAAGTGGGATTTGACGAGGCGGAGTCGGGGCTTGTGGACGTGTTGGTGTTGATGGGCGAAATCTGAGGGCCGACAGAGATCTGATAGGACTGGCTGCGTTGGTGGTGAGGACGCTGTGGGCGCTGCTGAGGGAAGAAGTGGCGCGAGTGTTGGTCGCCTGGAAGGGTAGGCATGATGAGGTCGGCAGCCATTATTGATGTGATGAAGTTGAAGTTGAAGTCGTATTGTATGGTATAGCTCGTGATGTTGCTATCGTAGTAGACGAGGGCTCGATATGGTGAGAGTAGTAAGTAGCAAGTCGAGGGAATGAATGGTCAGGGTAAAAGAGGGGAAGTGGCGGGTAGATATCCGTTGATATATGTAAATGGTAGATTTGTACTCAAAGTACTGCAGCTGTAACTGTTCTGTAGTTGAGCAGAAAGGTTAACTTGACTTGAATCGAGGGCGGGCCATGGCAGAGTTTAAACCGGCCCAAGGAGGGAGTACGGAGTGGTAGATCTTGGGCTTGGGAGCGCGGGCAACGCCGTCGCGTGGAGGAGACCGGGGGCGGATGGAGTACGTACTTTTCTTGTCTGCAGAGACTGGGGATGCTGGACAAGCTAAACTTTAGTGCGAGACAAGGATGTGCACTCTCTTGCAGGTGGAGATGGAGGCGGTGGAGATGATGATGGATGCTTGACTTTGGCTTTTTGGGAGCGGAAGTCGGTGGGCTCTTTTGGCTCTTTTGGTGGTGGTACCAGGGTCTGCCTGTCTGTCTCTCGCTCCTTCTTTTCCCACAACGGTAATGTCTCAGTCGCAGCTGAGTCTCCTGTCTCCCTTGTTTTGTTGCAAATGTGCCAACGTCAGATGGCAATTGTATCCTGCACGTATGGGGCAGAGTACAGTCAGGTACAGTGCCGTTGCGATTTTCGGCTGTGATGTAATTCAGGACTCTCGCGACTCAGTCAAACCCAAGACATCCGGATGAGGTAAAGGGTCTCGCGAGATAAACGGTACAGTTGCTCGATACCAATGCGTAACTGTGGGTGAGCTATTTTCTATGTCAACGTCCTGGTTGGATGGCGCCCAGGCTCTCGCTGGAGACAATTCCAAACTAATGGGTTGACCTGGCCGATGGACGAGATATTCCCCTGTCTGGTGAGCGTCACGTAGCTTGCGTAGGTTGCAATTGTTGGTCTGTGTTGAATTGTGATGAACAGATTGCCTATGTCAGATGTTACCGGGGGGTTAGATTGGTGAATAGCCCAACCCAACAGGAACAAGCACAAACAACGAATGCCGAAGTTGATGCTGCCTCTGTGCCCAGGCGGCGTTGAATGCCGGTTGCTGTCTTGTTGTTGTCACTATATCCGTACTGTGCCCCCGGACTGTCGCATAGTAAGGTAAGTAACCATGCCTCGAACCGTTTAAAAGCGAGGCAATGTCGGCCAATTCGCATACAGTGCAGTCGGCTCGAGTCAGGCACGTGTATAAGCAATTAGTCTACATCTGTACAACGTCAACTTTTCGAGTCCAACGAAGCGGTACAGCTGTGTTGTTGCTGTATGCCACCAAAAGCCACGTACATACAGTTCCGTACTGTAGAATATGGGTAGGTAGCGTGGGGGACAACTTGTTGCAACACGATGTGGCCAACTTCTCCGGTCCGCGGGGCTGACTATCGTAGGGCGGCAATTGGACAAGCGCGCTCCCAAAAGCCCAAGCGGTCCCGCTTGATAGCCAAAGCGCTGAGCAAGGTTCAAGGACCGGCGAAGAACTCCGTACTTGACGGATGCATGTTGTTTGATTGGGCCTTTGCGGTCCCGGGGGGCTTTGTAGTGGGAGCTTTGGCTCCTCGAGTCCTCTTTGCTTTGCTTTGCTTTGCTTTGCTTTGCTTTGTGTTCTGGGTTCTGGCCGACAGCGGCATCGTCTCATAGTACCCCCTTTCTAAAAGGCGACGGTCGAAACGGAATGTGTAAACGGAAAACGGCCTCGCCGAAAGTTGATTATTGCTAATTGTTTCTGTTGCTAATATCGACTTCTATCAATATCGCTGGCTGTTTTGATCAAGTTTGCGAATGAGCCAACTGTTACGTACAAAGAGAGGACCCAGGTGTTCCGAACAAGCTTATGATAAATTACATAAAAGCTCCTTCCTTAGTAAACCGGCAACCCGCTGCTGGGGAAAGAGACAAGAATTATTATTAACTAGTTGAGGGATCGGGCAAGTGCAGAAACAGAAACAGCGGCAACTGCAACTGCAACTGCAACTGCAACTGTCCCCCCTTCCTTCATCTTCAGTTGTATGGATGTTGTGCCGTTCATCTGGTTACATGCTACCTAATTCTAGCATCCTGCAATAATACCACACCACACACACACATCCATTTCTGACATTTCTTCCTTCTCATACCAATGTCATCATACATTTCCTGTGCAATCTTCAGCACTACGGATCCGTGCTCCTCTCGTTCCACGGAACATAGTGTCGTGTTGCGTTCCCATCTCCTTTATCGTGATTTGACAGAATGCGACCATGCCATGCCATGTCATGACACAGGTACAACAGGGCATGGGTACCCATTCCCCTGACTGACAGCTCTCATATCGATCCGATCGCCTGCAATACATACATACTTTTGGCCATCTCGATCTATGCGGTATCTTGAAGGCACTGTATCCTCTTCTGTCTGTATAGCATCACTTTCGTCATGATCTTCTTTCAACAACACCAAGATGCCATGATCGCCAGCCTAGCGACCTACTCCTTTCTTTGCCCACCAACAGCAACATGGCGGCATCATGTTGTATCGTTCCGGTAAATGTTGTACTGTACATATAATACGAACAAACACTTCACGACAGCATCATCCCGCCCCTCCTCTACGTCTTTTACCTTTCGCATAGAGGTATCCGTGAGTTGTGACTGAAGTTTGGCCTCATCACCATGACTAGTTCGCCCAACATACAGGACAACCACGCATCCATCGCCCATAAAGACCCTGTGATTGGTCACTCGACTCATCAAGGACCCTCTCGCCTCTCACCAATACCACCCACCCACTCTACTCCCGCTCCACATGGTCGACTTGTTTAGAGGATCGCCAAACGGGTTTCATTTCAAAGAGACAAGCTCAATTCTCATCCCACTTATCGGACCGGGGTTATGCTGTGTTCCCAGTCGGGAACCCCTGCCTTGCTCTTTCTTTTTGTTCTCTGGAACGCTTCGCCGTTCAGAGGTCTCGTGCTCGATGTCAGGGGGGCCTCACGTCTCACTCAGCCTTGGCCAAGCCCGCACCGCTCCGAATCCCTCGGCCGGAAGACGGCACTGCTTCGGGTGCAAGACAAGCAAACAACTCATGATAAAGAGAGAAGAGTATAAGTATGAACAGTTACAGAAACTCTGGATTCATAACATTTAGAGCTTAGCGAACAGCAATCAGTCCATCAACGTCATATCCTCACTGCTCATTCCCATTTTTGGCCACTTTTCTCTCGATACCGTACCTCACGGTTCAACCGGTGTTCCTTGCCGGTTTTGATAGATCTTACCGCACCACCAATGGAAATTATTGTCTATGCAGTTTCAAGACAATAAACAAACCTGCCGGAACCCTTTGGCGCCTGGCCATCCTTCTTCTTCTTTTTCTGGAATTCTTGAAGCTCTGTTCTAGGCGCTGCCTATAGGTTCCACCATGTTGGCCTAGATTTCATGCATCTCCACGGTGTTTAACTGGTCTGCCAGGTCTGCCTATGTATTATTGCCGCAGCGCGCTCCGCTTGTTCAGCCATTGAGCCAAGGGTCATGTCTAGCCGCCGAACCTACCTAGTCCATGCCCACTACAGTAGGCGCTGCCGATGGAGATCTCCATTACGGCCCTCTGCAGCCACGTTTCTCTCCATTTCCGACTCCTCCATCCGTGGCGTTGCTGAAACGCCTTTACCGTTAACGTCGAGAGTGGGACCGGGGTTCCCTCTAGATCTATCATATCCAGCCAATTGCCGCTGGGCAAACTCGACGACTCCGTCACCGACACTTTGTTCAAGGGAATAAATGATCCCAGTGAAAGGGCAAGAGGCCTCGGCTTTGATCGGCGCGTTCGAGACGATAAGATCTTCGTGGCTAAGCTGTCCAATAGAGACTAGCGTTTACATTTCGCATCTTATCAGAAATTCAGGGTCCTACTTAAGTGGCCCAAGCTGTGAGCTAACTACGGAGAAAGCTTCGAGGCTTATACCCAAGACGAGGGGAATTACGTACGTGTAGTCACAGAGGGTCCTGCAAGCGTTGCGCTGCATACGCATGATAGAATCCATGAGATGAGAAACAGCTTTAACAAGACCCTGAAGAGAGTCCATGCGCAGCTATATGCACATGCCACATCTTTCTGCCACGGGAATGTCGTACAGCAATGATCAAGGTTACCATATATGTCTTGCATCACGCACGGAGCAGAAGCCGAATACAGTTGAACATGCCCAATTTGGTGTTGAAAAGAATTATGAGACTTACATTCACTTACGAAGACCCAGTCTGACGGTCAATACTATCTCACCGCTGCTCGCCAAAGCACCTTTAAAAATGCAGCTGCTCATATGAACACTGCGTGTGCCCATTTCGTGGCTGGACAAGGCTGCCGTTCCTGATTAATTTGATGCAACTGAGCCAAGGGCACAGACATTATTGGCCAAGACACTATACATATTATCTGCTCCATCAACAAGACCCTTATATTATCGTCTCTCCGACTTGTTAGCTTACACGGTTGCCATTGCGGTCGCAGCAACTGGCCGACACGCGACCTCACCTGCCATGCCTGGACCCTGCGATTACGGTCCAAGAGTCGAGAACTGACTTATGGGTCTCAGTTCTCACTTGTCTGGGGCTTCAAGCTTTGTTCAGCTCCGCTCAAGTTCGCCTCAGCAAGAAAGCTCCGAGGACTCCAGTTTTGTCCAAGAATCTCGAATTCTGACAAGCACCAGGACAAGGTCCGTAACCAGAAGGTGGCACCGTCTTCCGTGCTGCGCTGTTTTCATCAGCAAATCTCAAGCCCATGTTCATGTTCGTTTTCGAGTTTGTCAGAGACGGAGATGGCCAAGACACCAAGTGGAGGTCTGCTATACCTGTATCGGAAGTAGACGTTCAACAGCCCCCTGCGCGAGTTGCGGCTCCTCGGCATGCTTATCGTTGAGCTTCTATTGGCTCTGTTTTACACCCTCTTTGCAGAATTGACAGATGGACTTAGCAACGGTTTGGTAGAAAGCCTCCATGCCTGAGGCATGAAACTTTGTGGTGGTCAAGCTGGCTGCACCATCTCGTCCAATCACCGCTCTGCCGTTAACTGACCAAGGGATTCAGCGAATGCATAACGAAAAACAGGAATAGATTGGCATTTAGGTATCACATACATACATACATATCCTCCACCGCCTTTTCTATCCCCTCCAGTTTGACGTTCACCTCAAGCGCCTTGCAAGGATCATGTGCTACAACTCACGCACAACACTTCCCTCTCTGCAACGGTTCCCGAGCCCTGTCACATTCTGGAATCGGAAACCCCCATCTCTAAGGCATCAGAGCGCTACGGGGGTCTTGTTGTTTGAGGGACCGGGCGGCTCCGCAGGCCACGACTGTATCTCCGACTGAGACCGTGGCTATACTTGCCTCTTGGTTTCCCTTCTCTTGTATTGCGGGTGGCTTGCGCGTCTCTCGTTTAATTAATTTCCACTGGGAATATCATTTTTCAACTAACTATGAATGCATATGTATCACTTGCAGGAGAAGAGATTGGATGGGTGTCTTGCGTTGCGGCTAGAGGGATACGTAGACGTAGGATCTACCATGACTAGGCGTCTCCACCGTGGAATAAGAATGATCATCTTAGGTTGTTGCTTTTCTTTTCTCGCGAGAAAACTAGACCATTGATTCAGCTATGCACATGTACAATGTGTGCGTGTGTGTATGTTGCTTCTAGAGGTATGGCCTCAGACCTGCTGGTCAGCTTCGAGACTCTATATCCCAGCCTCTGGGTTATGAGTTCTGACCAGGGAGAGCCTAATTGAGGATCCTGTGCTTGGAAACGATAGTTCGTGGGTCTCACGTCTTGGATAGCCAAATGTTGATTCGAACACGTATAGCTATCATTAGGTAGGTAGTCTGAATAGGACTATGCTGCAAGGGCAAGTCGAGCTTTATCACACCGTAACATCTAGTTGCATATCTCGTTGTCATGTGGCTGTCGTTGTTGTCCTCACTCCATCTCCCATCTCCCACTCTTGCCCCCATCCTTGAGCACAACTCTCAGCCCCTCAATGACCATGCCCTTATCCACGGCCTTGCACATATCGTAGACGGTCAGAGCCGCCGTAGACGCCGCCGTCAGCGCCTCCATCTCCACACCCGTCTTCCCATCGCACGTGACCGTCGCAGCGATCTCGACTCTGTCGTCACCCCTGACGTCGAGATCAACCGTCGCCTTGGAGAGCGGGATCGGATGGCATAGCGGGATCAGGTCCGGCGTGCGCTTCGAGGCCATTATCCCCGCGATCCGCGCGACGCCTAGTACGTCGCCCTTCTTCATTTGGTTGTCCTTGATGAGCCCGATTGCTGTGCCATTTGAGAATCGGACGGTGCAGGCTGCTTTGGCGATGCGTGATGTCACCATCTTGTCTGATATGGAGACCATGCGTGCTTCTCCGGACGAAGAGACGTGGGTCAGCTTTGCCTTGTTGCTGTCCTGGTTCTCTTCTTTTCTGGCATGACGGGTTTGGGAGAAGAACCTCTGCTGTTGATGATGCAAAGACAGAGACCGGCTAGGGGTGAAGAGGTCGTCACGTAGCAAAGATTGTACTCGGGGGGGCATGTTGCGAGATAAAGATGGGTTCATGGCATCTACAATAAACTCAATTCAGCATGTACATCCAACTCAAATATGCGGGTATCCAAGCCTCATAAAATAACCAACCCCCTCTCAACGCCGCCCCATAGGTAAAGATAGTTGCCCGGCGAACTATCTTGAACAACCAAATAATACCCAGCTCATACGTACCATTTGTAAGAAATGGGGGAAAAGATGGTAAAGGAGCGCCATCACCCACCTATCAAGATCATGGGTCGATTCTTCATGTGCTCCAGCTCCCCGATTCCCGCGTGCTTTGCCTTCTTTCTCTTGACAGCAGCACCGATGACTTCCAGCAGCTCCATCTCGTTGGGTGCCAGACCGAGGGGCGTGCGGTCCGATGTCAACAGGTCCCTTCTTCGGTCCATCTCGATCTGCTTCATGGCCTCGAGGGCCTGCTCGTCGATGGGCTCGCCGCTGTTGGACTTGCGCAGAATATCCCGTAAAGACACCTCTGCGTTGCCAAAGAGACACACCTTGAGGTTGCCGTCGCCTGTGATTCGGAGACGGTTGCAGCTCCCGCAAAAGTTGTGAGTCATGCTCGTGATGAACCCTATCCTTCCAGCAAAGCCTGGGATGTGCCATGTCTTGCTCGTGTCGTTCTTATGGTCCTGTACCTTTTGCAGGGTGGGATACTTTGTCCTGATGAGATCCAGCATCTCCTGGTAACTGAACATCTTGCCCTTGCTCCATTTGTTGCCGTCGAATGGCATGTACTCGATAAAGCGTACTTCGATGTCCTTTTCTTGTGTCATATCCACAAAGGGAAGCACCTCTCTATCGTTAACTCCCCTCATAACAACACAGTTAATCTTAAGCTTAATGCCAGCGCCGAGCCTATTGAGCTCGAGAATTCTATCAATGCTCTTTTGAACTGCTTCGTAGCCTTTTCTCCGTGTCATGATCTGGAATTGCCACGGATCTAGGGTGTCGAGACTCAGGTTGACGCCTGTCAGTCCACTCTCGACCATGCTGTCCAGCTTTCGATGTAGCGAGATGCCGTTGGTTGTGATGCAGATCTCCTTGAGGCCGTGCCGCCGTAGCTCTCCGATCTGGTGCATTAGAGGGAGAATGTCTCGTCTGACAGTCGGTTCTCCTCCCGTCAGCCTGATCTTTGACACACCCTGAGAGACAAAGACTGAGGACAAAAGGACAATCTCTGGAGTTGTCAAGAGTTCTCGGTTCGGCGACAGCGGCACGCCTTCTTCAGGCATGCAGTAGACGCATCGCAGATTGCATCGTTCTGAGACGGATATACGGAGGTAGTCATGTTGTCGGTGGAAAGTGTCGGTTAAGAAGTCGGAGAACGGTTTCACTTCGTTGATGCGCCGGCGACGAGGTTGTAGAAGATCGATTTCTGGTGTTTGTGAGGATGTAGGTTCGTGTTGTCTTTGTTGGGACGCTGCAGCAGCTGCAGTAGCAACAGTTCTTGAATGAGGAAGTGCAAGAGCAAATGCGCGTAGATGCAGATGCGCATGAGCCGAGACCCGGACGGCCCGTTGCATAGAAGCTGAGGCTGAGGCTGAGACTCGGGTGTTTAAGATTCGAAGCGACGACATTGTTTGTAGGTGGCAGTAAGATTAGATAAGAGAAGGCAAGGAAAATATTAAACAAGCCCAAGTCGTCGCTTGCTATGAAGCCATATTTTTCCAACTGTCTTTTTATATCACCGAGAACAAAGAAAAAGAGGTCAAGGCAATAAATAAGCTGACTTTTTGTCGGCCGAGTCCGATTTCGTTTAAATGGTTCCAACCCTATCACGAGCTTGCTACGCAACTATGAGGATAGGTAATACTAATGCTAACTTATCCAATCTTATCGCCGTCTCGCCCGCTTGCCACACCCTTTCCCCGCGCTGAGTAATGGAAATATCCTCTGGTCTAAGCCGCGGAGTTGCAAGGACTGCAACGTTAGTTCCAAAGCGGAATGATCTTATCATGGAAATTTGCTCGGAGACTCATACAGCACAACACAACGCAATACAACTGGGTCCAACTTTTCCAGGCGAAGCTCAGGGTACCTTTTGTGGTCAGATTTAATTCTCGTTCGATACAGGTATCCTAGTATCGGCTGATGATCCTATGGTTTAGACGAGAAAAAGATTTTAGTTTATCATGAGTTCTCTATAAATGTTATGGTAGATGCGCCCCGTAAGTGGTATGAGTGTTTTAAACTGCCGATGACTACATACATATATCCACAATGGATGTGGTATGAAGACATCTATTCATAGGTAGCCAGTAGTGCGTATGGAAAACAATAGACTCATGTTTTCTTTGTTCCTCTCTTATCCCTAAATGACTTTGTGAAAGTTGTTCACATAGCGACCATGACGGATTCGGCTGAGTATATATTGGTTCTTCCTTGTCTAACCTCACCCTGTTTTATTGTCAACTGCTAACTTACCTGCGACATAAATTCTAGCATGAAATTGAAGAGGGTAGTAATATTGGCTAATGCCCAAGTAGAGTGATTTGGTTTTTAGAAGAGTAGAGTTAAAAAAGAAAAGAAAAATCGAGTATAGGGGAGAACGGTTTACTCTGATCAAGGTATGAAAACATCGCATTCACTATGCCTGGTCTAAGGTATAACACAAGGAGGTCGCTTCCAGAGCCTACACCGTTAGAACACCCGGTGAGTTATTATACTCTTGTTAGTTCAGTCGGTTATAGCTTGCTGCTGAGATATCATCTCGTGTTGTATGCTTTATGCCAGCCTACATAGCAGTGCCGAGGAGCGAAGAAGGGTGACATTAACTAAACCTAGTATAATACATTACATATATACCACTAAACATCTTTCAGTACCTAGGCTTAGTGTTTTTTAAACTAAGTATATAGCCACTGTTTTCTTCTGGCATGTGTTATTGCTGGGTTGTATCCCGGGGCAGATTGGCTTGTAACTTAAACATAAGGCGATAATTGTTTTTTTATTTGACGCAGCTATAAACTTAGCTACTAGATGTCATCATAAAGCACATGCCTGGTAAGCTAAGAAACAACTGATATATATAAACTTGAGTGCTGCTGTGCTTAAGGGCCACTTATGGCCTATGGAATACCTATTTAATACTGGTAACAGCAACAAATGAGTTAAAGCAGAGACTGTTTCCTATCATATCTTGTTTCATTAAAAATGAAGTTTGATCGGTAAGTCTTTAAAAGAGCCGTCATATAATTACTGTGGCCTTCTCAGTGGAATTTACACCACACTAAACACTCGAGAAATCCAAGGGTGCAGCTTTATTAGTGACAAAGCCACTATAAGAAGAATCCTTTCTAAAGATAATATCAGGCCACTCCAGCTTGTATGAGTTCAAATGTATGTATCTTCGAAAGAAGAACTGTGAGGCCTCCCTAGCAGTGCCTAACAGTGGTCTAACACATGTAGGTCAATAGACAACCTTAAGGTAATAGCTGAAAAGTATAGAGGCTACGCATCAAGAAGCACTCAGATAAGGCCACAGACAATATAGAAGTAGAAGCGCTCCTGAGCGCCTCCAGCTAAACCTACAAGTACGTTTGCCAACATTTTTCACACATTGAACATTCGTCGCTCATTTTAGCCACGGCATCTATAGGGTAACCTGTATGCCAATAGCATAGAGTAAATCCTGCTACTTGGCATCGTTTTCCGAAACAAAAGAGTTGAGCCCCGACGATGAAAACATTAGGCTACAAATAATATAAGCTCTATTGCCATTTTACTATGATTTTTTATTATGATGAAAATTTTGAGATAGGAACCATTTCTATTCAGCCATTAACATGAATAGATGGTAAACTGGGCAAGGAAGAGTTCGCCCAGTTAAAGGCTTAACTACTGTCCCCTGAGATAAAATATAACACCTTAAATACGACTCAGGACCTATTAACTCTAGTTAGGTAGTCAATTAATATCTAAAATATGATCTCAACTAACACTAAGTACTCGTTGAGTTTCCTTGTCCGCTTGCGTAAGTGGACAGGCAACGTCTCAGACACCGTTGCTCTTTGCACTAAACTCCAAACGGCAGTATGTAAATATGGAGGTCAACATCCCCACCGTTGCATTATCAAGTTAAACAACTGAAGCTTCAAATTAAGCCTTAGAACTTTTACAACGCAACTGAAGAATAATCGAATTCGAGTTCTAGATCATACAAGAAGACAGTGAATACTCTCATTCACTGGCTTGTCACCTGATCTTGTCCCTGTGAATCCTATTTACAGCCCCGCCCGCGATTAAGGTAACTGCTCAGTTCCTACCTTCCATCTCAACTCTTCAGGCACGGATTAACTGCCTGGTATCGACTTATCCCAGTGCGGCAAGGAGGCAGTCGCGATGCATGCCTCACGTGTTTTCAAAGGTAGCTACCTATCTTACTCTCCTCTCTCACTCAATCTCAACCCTTCATACACAGGAGACAAAGACAGAGCTAACCAACATTTGTCCATCATCACAGCTTCACCTCATTGCGTTGCCAGCCCTGATGGCAGATTTATTGCTACCCTGTCTACGCAGAGTATTACAATAAGGTCGGCTGTATCACTCTCGATTGCGCATGTAATCAAGTTACCGCCAGATCTCTCAACCCCTGTGTCCACGCTTTCATGGGCACCCTCGTCGTCTCGCATTCTCATCGCAAGTGCCGATCAGATTCACGTCTTCTCGATAAACGACACGTCATTCCATGTTACCATCCGGAACCCTGCACCTGGCGGTGGGAAGCAGGCAGCCGTGCAGTTTGGTGCTCATGACAATGAGATCTTTGCATGTGCCGCCTTTGGTCTCAAGTTTTCCATTTTTGACCTGTCTACTTCCAAAGCTATCGAGATCAGCAACCCCAAGTTCTACCTTCCATCATCCGCCTTGAAGGGTTTCTCTGTACGACATCGAACCTCACATCTTGCCATCTTGACACGGACAAGCGGACGAGATGCCGTCAGCATCCACCATCCAAAAACGAGGCAGGTGTTGCGATCCTGGTATCCTGAGACCGTTGACGCTCATGGCCTAACGTGGACCCCTGATGGACAGTGGCTTTTGCTGTGGGAAGCCCCAGCACATGGGCATAAACTCTTATTATACACACCTGATGGTCAATTTTTCCGTTCCATTGGGGCATCTAACATTGTCGGAGGACAAGACGCCGAACTTGAGACTGGGATCAAGCACTGCAGCCTCAGCCCCAATGCGTTATTCTGTGCAGTAGGCGATGGCAGCAGGACTGTGGGCGCACTCAATACGCAGACATGGAGAGATGGCTTGAAACTTTCCCATCCAACCACAATCGTCCCAAAAGATACACTCCAGGTGAGTCATTTGCATATGTGAGCTGCTCCTATTCTTACAATGTGTATTAGGTCTGGCAGGAACAGCTCAACACCTCATCCCAGGGGGGCGCGTCTTATACGTTTCTGCGTGCAAACCAGATGGTTTCCCCTCAGAGCCGATTCGTTGATGGCAAGCCCCCTGCCGATGTGAGGGTGGGATGTTCCGCGTTAGCATTTGATGCATCTTCGACTTTATTAGCTACGAGACTTGATGATAGCCCTTCCACTCTGTGGATCTGGGACGTAGCCGCCGCCGAACTACGGGCGGTACTCATGTTCCATTCAGCCGTCGACTTTCAATGGCACCCAACTGCCCGTGAGCTGCTCTTGGTGACGTGCCAGGACATCAAGTACCGTGGCGTGTCTTTCATTTGGGATCCATTGTCTGAAGGGCCTAAACCTATATCTCTGGAGGCACATCTGACAGACGGTAAGATTGTGGGCAAAACTCGAATAACCTGGATCAATGGCGAATCCGAGTTCCCGGTTCTATTACTTTCGGATGCACAACACGGTGTCTTGATGTCGTGTGCAGATACGGCGCAGTGCCCTACTCCATGGCGCGAGGGTGTTGGTGATAGAACCCTGGGATCGATGCCAGATATTGGAGATACTCTCGACGTATCTGCTTTGATGCCAGACGACACATCCACATTGGACGACACCTTCTCATTTAAGCATGTGTGAGGATCACGGCGCCAAGGCCTGACTTACACTCTGGTTCAAACGAGACCAACACCCTTGGAACAAGCCGGATCTTGATATGTATAAGAGTACCACATATGTAATGACGAAGCTAAAAGCTTTAATCGGCCTGTTCTGATGGCCAGGGACCAAGTTGCACAGGTGGCGCTGTCTCATGGTGTCAAGACATATTGCATAACGAGACTGGCATAACAAGGCGTATAGTTTCCTCTTCTCTCATAGGAACGACTATCTGCACTTTGTGACCCCAACAAGCAATGAAATCCACGTAACGTTGGCGCCACGACCACGACCACGACATGAGGAAAGACCCAGAGTTTGGGCTGAAACGGCAGATACCTCTAGCTCAATCCCAGGCTCTCTTCATAAGAACAAAAGAAGAGTCTGGTTCTTGGCGTTGGGTATTCGATCCTGGTCCTCTTGCTCGATGGCATCTGTCATGGCCAACATCTATCTGGCCAGAAATTCGTCAAAAGGTGGAGTATTGATCGCAATATGATCTGTCACTATGCAAGGCGGGACTACGGGCACTTTGCATAGACTAGGGAGAGACATGTTTGGTCACTAGGGCCTGTGGCTTGGACTGATCTGTTTGCTGGGCATGGAACCTAGTTGACGATAGACTACACTACACCTCTCTGATGGAATCCTTATGTAGCATCCAACCAAAACCCTATTCACTTTCCCCATGTCGATTAGGCTCGATAGTTTCTTGACAATTTTCGACTAGTTGAGCCCCCCCACATCCCGAGGCTGAGGATAAAAGGGTGCATGTCGAAACGCCAACAAGGATCTCGGGTTACACTGCACCGTCAATCATCCAGGAGGCGGCGGGCTTTCCAGATCCGGATGTGTTAGTCTCAGCACTTCCCAGTCTTCATCAGTCCCGAGACTACGCTTGCTTGTGCAGAGCGCCCGCTGTGTCAATATGTATTCTCCCCGGACCCCGGGGGGCCAAAATAACGGCTTGAAGACTGGGATCAAATGCACGCGAGTCCCGAGCTGGTAAGGAACGAACTAAAAGCAACGTTTGGGAGATAGGCAGGCAGGTTGTTGTCTCCTTTGCTTCTTTCTTGCCGCCGTCCTTTCAGCTGCCATGAGAAGCCAAGTATAAAGCTTTCGTGCAGGTGTGAGTCCCTATATCATCATGTTTCCTTTGCAGCTTTCAAGAGCTTGCTTGAATCCAGAGCCACAAAGAGATAGAGGAAAAGTTATGAATCGCAGCAACGACGTGCTGTCATTCAATATAAGTTCACGATCGTTACCTCTGCATTGTACATCACTACACACTTCTCTCCTTGTTCGTTCCGTCACACGGCCTTGAATACTTTGTCCAATCTTTTGTAACATCACAAAAGAACCCGCTCGGAAATCCAAGCGTCTCAGTCTTGTGCAGCTCTCAGTCAACCCATGTCTACCAAAACTACTGTCCAAGCGGACGTCGGTCCAGGTGACAAGACAGGTATCTACTACATCACCATTTGCAACGTTCGTTTTCGCTTGCCAAACCATTCACGAACTGCAACATGGATTGGAGTATCTAATATTGCTGTAGCTACCATTTGGGACATCTTGGCAGCAATTGAAAGATTGGACACGTGCCGCATGCGTTGTGGACCATATCGAAGTCTTCCAAGACAGCACATCGGGATGGGTTCGAGTCAGTGGCAGAGAGAACTTTGAGAAGGCATGGGGTAGGTATCTCTCGTTCCGTTTAGTATTGTCAAAGCTCACATAACAACAGAGTTCATCAATGGAGGCGTCTTCAACGGGCGTTCCATCATTGCGTCTGACAAGAACCGTAAGGAATCCATCAAGATCAAAGAGCTTGTGGATGCACCGCAGGTAGGCTATGCACAAACACCATGGTACCAATCCACTCCCCAGAACCAGTATGCGTCGCCAATACCAGTGGCCGCATCACCGCAGTACACGACAGCATCTAGACAGGTAAGAAAACCCCACCGAGGCTCAAGTTTATAGCATTAATCTAATGATGGTTCTTGGGCTCTAGTACTACATGACTAGTTACCCTCCAACCAGCGGTCAGAGGTTCACAGGCCAGCCTATCTCCTCCCAGGGCTATCCTCAGCAGCCACCGATCACAACAGTAGCACCTACGACAGGAACATATGCGGCAATGCACCTAAGGGGCTACTACGCTTATGATGAGTCAAATGCTCAAGTCTCTCTTGCAAAGCCTCCTGCAGCTGCGTATACTCCCCAGTACCAGTTTGAAGGAGCCCAATTTTCCGTACCTTATCGCGACCGTGGCGAGTCTTTGGAGTACTATCACAACAGCGGTTTCCCTGGAGGAGAGCCATCCTATAGGCCAGGATACGTCGTGACGGAGCGACGCAAACTACATGTGTCGCCATTCCCGCAACAGGCGCCTCTAGATGAAGTCAAGTCTTGGATTCGTCGTAAGGTGGACGAGGCCAAGATTGAATCCATGGAGATCCCCACAAACAGCAACAGCAGGTACCTCAGAGGTTACGTCTTGGTAATTCTTGACAGTCCTTCAGCGGCGACTACGGCCATGGAGCAACTAAACAAAGCACGCTTTCAAGGTCGGAAAGTAAACGCGCGATTTACGGTGGAAGGAGTTGCCGTGAAAGAGCCAAGAGTTTCGTACGAAGAGGCTAGTTGGACTGAGTCTAAGCCGAGAGAGCCACCAATTCCAACAGGACCTTCTCGTGGTAGGCACAACGATCGATGTAGGAACGAGAAGCCCCAGCGCCCAAAGAAGAAAGAGTACAAGCCAACGGCCTCTGAGAAGAAGAAATTCTCGGACAAGAAATTGTCCTCATTCAATAAGAAAGCATCACAGCCGCAATCAGACAAGAAAACCTCGCCGAAAAAAACCCCAAAGGAAAAGAAGAGCAGCAGCGAAGACGAAGGGCCAGTAGTTGTCGACGGAACAACCCACAGCCACGACAAGAACTAGTATTGGAGGCAATAATTTCCAAATAGGGTAGAATGATACGGCAAACTGAGTCTTATGGATCTCTTGGACGGCGATGCTGCAGCGCAAGGGATGGATATGAGCATGCAGTCCAGGTTCAGCAGGTTGTTAGTTACCAAACCGCTGACTTGAAAGCACAGGGGGACCAAAAAAGAAGAAGAAAATTGCACAATCAACTTTATCTATCACAGGCTGTTTCTCTGTTCTCTATGCGGTGCACAGCTTGATACTCAGGGACACCAACCTCTGCCTCTGTTCCTGTCCCTTTCTGGGGTTTCTTAGCCAAGCTAAGAGATACAAGCTTCTCCCTTGTTCATGTGCTCACCTGGACCGTTCGTTGCATGGGTGGAGCTCCTCAACGACGGGGTTCCCTCTTTTGCCCTTTCAAATGACTTGGAAAAAGGGACAAGAGAAAAAGCATTGACTACTGTAGTTTCTTTTGCAGTTGACCCATGTTTTAGATGGTCATGCATGTCCAATTAACTGCAACGGCATCCTCCGTCGGGACTTTTTTCCTTCATTGGCGAGGCATGCATATTAAGGTCAATGCTGAATGAGACGTAGGGCTAGAGAGGCCTGAGCGCCTACGAATTTTCTGTGAGAGGAAAGAGAAGGAAATCCAGACCAAGTGGTTTAGATGACTTTATGCTAGCTTGTAAGAGACTAAGGCTGATGTGCCTTGGACGTTGGAATATCATATATCGTATTTCCTGGTCATGTCTGCTGTGCGGTAACTCTTTCTATCTATCATACCCAGTAAAGCCCACCATCAACGCCTCTCACTTCATCACAGAGACTAGCATCGTCCATTTGTAGCTCTCAGACGTGCATGGTGCTATTGTATGCACTCAACAACGGCATATTACCGGTAGCCCCGGCCGTATCTCCGCTTGGTGCCATGCATGCCCAGCCAACGGACTGCGGCGATCCTTTGTGTAACCTGACAGATACCCCGCTGACCATCCATCGTGGAGACGCCGGCCCTTGGTTTGTAGATTTGTATCTTATCGTATTCTCTGTATCGTACCATGGCTTGCCAATGCCTGTACTACGGTACAGTACCCGCTGTCACCCCCTGTCACTTGTCAGTGATGATTCTTCGTCACACACCCCTGACTGTCCCTGCACCATCAAGGCGCCGGTCTAGGGCAGATATTTGCTGCACAGTCCTCGTCATTCTTTGTAACAGCAATGCCTGTCCAACTGCACCTGGAACCAGGGAAGATCACAGATTGGGTTTGCCAAGACGACATGTCGCATAAGGCTTGTATATTGCTCTGCGTTGACAACGTGTCGACCTCAAGCCCCCCTAACAGGCCCAATACGTGAATGTTCTGTTGGTTCAACCACCAAAATCCATCTTTAGCGCAATACTTGGTTGTCCAGATGCTCCCGTGGTCTCCTTGTTCACTTGTCCCGTGTTCTGTCGTCCGAAGCGGATCACCTCCTCAAGGAATCCCTTCTGCCCGTCACTCATGCCGCCGACTACCGCTCTGAACGTCTCCTGGTCCATGGCAGCAAGCTCTAGTAGTCGTGCACTAGTCTCTTGGTACACATACTCTCCCTCAGCCGTGGCACGAGCCATCAATGTCGGTACTACCACTGTCATAGCTGCCAGACGTCGACCCTTGTCGACTGTACCAACGTATTGACACAGCGTGTGCGCGATCAGGGACCTGGCATTTTCGGGATCTTCAGGGACTGTGTCAGTTACAAATGCCACCAACCGTGGGAACAGGTAACGGGCAATGCTGAGATCAGCACTGGTTGAAGATGACTGGAGCAGCAAGGATCTGATGCAGTTTGCCGCAATTTTAGCAGTCTAGCATTGGCCAAATTAGTATTTGTTCCTAGAAATTTGAACATACAATGAGCAAAGCAACATACCATTCGATCAGTGAGACAGTCCAACAACTCGTCCAGATACCGGGCTACAAGAGCTTCAGAGGCTGGAAGGTGATTTTGGCCTCCAGTAAAGAGAATAGTTGTGGCCAACAGGCAGTTCTTGACACACGCAAGGGACTGAGGAGCCTCGCGCTTCTGGGCATTCATATATATGGAGAGGAATCGGCGCAGGCAGCCCTGCATCTGAATGTCTGTGGACGATGGCTCACCATTACCACGAGTCTTCCGTGACTTAGACATGCTGCCAACAAAACGCTTTAGGATAGGCAATGACTGTGGAACTATCAGATCTTGGCCATCAGGTGTTGATAAAATCGTGGCAAAGATGTGCACGATGCATGCATGAAGATCAGTCTTGATAATAGCTGGAAAGACCTCTGCAGCATCCACGAGCGCATTCAGAGACGATCCAATCAATAGGATAGCCTCCTCGTTCATCTGATGTCTAGCCGGCTGGTTTCCTTCTGAGAGGCTTGGGAGAAGCCCCGTAAGGACCAGCACGATGATTCGTGTAAGTTCGAAGAGCTGATCGATATCGTCAGAAAGGTCGCCCTCTTCAGTCGCATGCCGCCTAGCCGAAGGGTGTGCGATGCAGAGGACGCTTGCGATCTCGACGATCACGCCTTGCACGTCCAAGCTTTCTGTGAGCACTAGGCGGTCCAGTAGATCCATTGTCTCAGAAAACACATCCGGCCTGTATATAGCATGGCCGGATACGCTCGGATGTAGGATCTTCTTGAGCGCTTGTAGGATGGCCAGCGTCTGTTCGTGCGTCGCCAAAGAGTCGCTCTGTCCAGAACGAGTGGCAAGGGCTTCAAAAGCCAGACCAAATAAAACGAAAAAGAATGCCACAGGCTCATCTCGATAATTGATATCTGAGCTCTTGCCTTTGCCACCGGTCGAGAGACCATCTGATTCTTTTCCATCGAGAGCATCAAACACAAACTCACTATCCTGTTCGATCAGGCTAGCAATGGCATCTACTAGCTTCAGCCAAGCATCCTGGTAGAAGCGTAGTAGTGTCTCGCGGTTCAAAGCTGCATAGATGGTGTCTAGGCTTCCGGATAGTGAGGGAGGTCCTAAAGTCATCGAAATGTCGGGTTCGAAGCGGAGACGCGCGAATTCGCGCAAAGACTCTAGCCACAAAGGGGTCAAAGTACCGATGTGAGGCCTGAGAACATCCAGGAGATAATGTTGCTCTGAGCTGGCAACCTGCAGCTCTGCCCAGGCGGAGAATACCGATATCTTGACCATGACTTGTGCATTGGAACTCAGACCCTTTAGGTCGCCGATGGCAGCATTCTCACTATCTTTGGAAAAGTTCTCTAAAGCACTGACGAGGGTCTTGAGAATCCTGCCCATGCGGTCCACATCGGTAACAATACCAATAGAGATGAAGCTGGCGCAGACGTTGACGGCTTCTGACGCAAGCTCAGGTGACGAATCAGCAGCAAAGGCTGGAGTGAGGGCCGAACTGATCTGGGCCTGATATTGCTCAAGCAACATTGCCTCCTCAAAGTCCGGGTCGGGGGTTTTGCCAAACATCTTGAGCACGTCTCCTATGATCTTCAAGCCCCAGATCCGGAGCTCCAAAACACTCGAGGTTGACGCAGAGAACGCCATACGAACAACATCCGCAACCTTGCTTTGTAGGTCGCCCTGAGCCTTTGACTCTCCGTTGGCAGTTACATCCTTGGCAATAATCATGAACATCTCATCGATACAGCTCAGCGCAAAGGTGGTGACTTGCCATCGTAGGGGTTCAACCTCTGAGGTGGCCTTGGTTTCCTTCTCGTCCTTAGCAGCGCCAGCCGCAGCAGCGAAGCCAGCCACTTCCTCATCCTGTAAGTCAGGCAGGCCACTGCCTTTGGACCCAGACTGCGTATCGTCAGCTTGAGGTCGGGCTCTTGTCATTTTCAGTACCGCCTGAAAACGTTGAAGCCAACCGTTGGTCTCTGTAAGGCACGTATGATGCATCCAGTTACGGATAATATTGCGAATACCGTCATGAGATGGAACTGTATCAAGGACAAGCCAAAGTTGTTCCTCGAACCCTTTCTCTGCTTCTCGAAGCACATCCTGGGGGTTTCGTTTCATCATGTTGTGCAGCCCATCTACCGACACATCCCTTAAAGTAGTGGATTCTGATAAAAGGTATTTTTGGAGAAGTTTGACATAATCAGCAAACTGCATGTGTCCGGGGGCGTAAAGAGACAAGTGCTCGAGGCAGCTCAGCGCTGCTCTTTGAACCAGCAAGTCTTCTTCCTCGCGGAACCGATTGACGAGCGTGAATATGAGCTCTCTAGACTTTGTGGAATCCTGCAGGTCAGGGCCCAACACGTTAATAAGTGAGTCGACGCAACGAGCGATAGCGGACGTTGTCGAAAGCTCCAGCTCGAGATTCATGGTAACTGCTGATGAAATCTCAGCATGGTGAGTCTCAGAGACATAGAGCTGAACAAGCATCCCCAAGGTGCTGGGTACATAGCCAGCAAAACTGAGCCCTGAAGCGTCCGAGGCCAACGACAACGCCTCAAGCGCCCAGAAATGAACTACCGGGTGAGGATCGTTGCAAAGAGACATCAAAATACCGAGAATGGTCTTTAGATGGTATCCAGCAGCCATACCGCCAACCTGGGTTTGGATTGATCCGAGAGCCATGGCGCAGCCCGCTCTTGCACTAGGTTCGCGATTGCCAACAATAGTATCGACCAGGTACTTGATCTCGTTATTCGTAAAACCGTTTCCATACACGTTGCAGAGGCGTGCCGTAGCAGCATAACCCAAACTTCTGACATGCTCATCTGGGTCAAGAACAAAGTCGCGAACAATGTCCTGTAATAATGCTTCCACCGCATGGTTTGAAACGTCACCAGCAGGCGACTTGGTCTCTTTCACTGCTACCCTCATTGTAGCCAGAATGGCCGCAGCGAGGTTTACGTTGATGGCAGCTTTGCGACCGGGGTCTCTTACAAGAGTACCAGCAGATGCGAAAGTTCGAATCTGCTCCAGAATACTCTCTTGAACTTTGCCTGGTGTAAGGGGAAAAGCGAAGGCAAAGAGCTGGATCGCCGCATTGATAACTTCTGTAGCAGGAGGATCAGGATTTACCGATGAAGGCTCCATATTACCAATGTATAAGACAGAAGCATCATGCTCTAAGCTGCCACAGATTGGCGAGCGAAGCAGGTTGTTTATCACATCTTCCGGGCTGTCGAGTTCATCTTTGTTCTCGATGGAAGTGTCCTGCTGTCCAGGAAGTTTCCTGACGCGGGCCCCGGCGACAAGGCCAGTGATACCAAAGCCAGAATTGTCCCCTACATCCCAGACAGACTCAAACGTAGCAGCTGCATTGGCAATCGAGGCGCTCAATGAGTTTGGTGCGTAGTTTTCAGGGTCAGCGAAGAGAGAGATCGCCAGTGTTAGTAAGTTCGACTGCAGTAGAGCCTCGCTTCCGCCAGCTGGGCTAAGGTTGACAAGTTTGACGTAACACTGCAGGACTCTCCGCTGAACCATCATCTCGAGATCCTGAAGTTGCAGAGCAGGAGCCAGCCTCTGACTGACGTCGTCAGTGGTCTTCTTGGATGGCAGTGTTCGTAAGAAGGCCGTCGTATTCTGAAGCATAGTCGCTATCCTCTTCGACACATCCACAGTCAAGAGACGGCTGTTGAACTCGAGAAAGGCTAAGATCGAGCCCATGGCGCATTCTCTTACATGAGTCAGAAATGAGTTCTCGAGAAAACTCCTGGCTGATGTGTTATCTTTAGCTAGAGGCTTCGGAAGTGCGTTCTTCCAAAGCAGAAGCAGTTGTGATAAATGTATCTTGACAAAGTTCGGTCCCAGAGACATCAGGCCCCCGATGAGAACCCACGCAACTTGGATTTGAGTACTTGCGATGCGAAGTTGCGCCTGGCTGCTTGACTTTAACATATTGGTCGCAATGGTCAATACACGACTATTGATTTCAACTGATCCATGCAGGGGCCGAGAAGGGCTGGCACTCAAGGTAGCGGCAAGGCCATGAGCGAATCCGATACATCTTCTTGGTGAGTTACGCCCAGAACCGAGTTGCGAGAGCTCCCGGTTCAAGCTGTTCATGCAAACCGAAAGGCAGGGAAGAAGCTGCTGGGGACAAGCAAGAACCAAAGTCTTCATGCAGTGAGATGCAAAGACTTGAACAGTATAACTCGAATGCTGCAGAACTTGCAAGAGACCATCTCGGCATGACTCGGCGAAGCTGTTGGCTGCCGAGCCCAGCGACTGAATTAGTGAAGCAACAGCACTTAGCGTTGCAATCAGAGTATGCTTAGAAGGCTCTGGTTTCTCAGCGAGTGCTTGCGGGTAATTCTTAAAAATGTTGTTGATGAGGGACTTGGCAGCCGATATTTGGCCCGACTCGCCTAGAATTTTGCGCCCAATGACATCTTGAATGATAACATCGACAATCTTCCTGGAAATTAAGAGGCGATAACGATTATTGACAATGGTAGGGTACCCCAGAAGGTCAATCGCAAGGCTCTCGACGATCTTGAGATAGTTTGTTTCGACCAACTTCTCCCCCAGACGCCGGAAGAGCTTGCCATAGCAGACACCGATGGCTGCCCGAGTTCTGTTGGAGGTACTTGGCTTGACGTACTGTGAAGCCAGTGTCTTTAAGATATCTGTCAGGGACAATGATAGCACTTGACTTCGCTTGCCTGATGGAGCGGGACTCGCGGACCTAGAAGGAATCTCGAGTTCATCGTCGGCGATATTGGGAATGGTAGACTGTCGCTTCAGCGCCTTTTTGGTCTTTTTGCCCTTGGGTGATGCAACTTCAGGGGGCCCTCCTTCTGAATGGCCTTGGAACAAGGCTTCGGCAAAGCACTCTGCGGCAGCTTGCCGAACCTGAACTGAGGGAGAATCGAATGCCTTGGATATCGCTGCTTCGAGCTTGTCGAAGTCGCTGGAGTTCAAGAAGTAGGGCGTATGCTTAACAAGCGCTTTGAGAGCGCGACAAGCAGAGGCAACAACAAGATGTCCCTTGTCTGATGAAGCATGATTTCGCCCTTGTTTCCAGACATCGCGCGCAATTACTTCATCCATGCTGCCTTCCACCATCCCAACGATCTTCCCAAGCGCAGTAAGGCATGCTGCACGAAGCCCGGCATTGTTGGACGAGGCCTTGAGCAGCTTGATTAATGTTGAGCAAGCAAGCGGGTGCAATCCAATAGCACTATCGCCAGCAGAAGCGAACACATCGCCTAAACAGACAACTGCAGCATGCTTCGTCCGTATCTCAGCATCCGTCTTTGACTTTCCACTTGATTCAATTGCGATTAGGTCATTGATCGTTTCGAACAAAAGCTTCCTGTCTCCATAGCCAAAGATGTGCGCCAAACATTTCCCTAGATTATTCCGTATGACTCGAGAAGGCTGTGGTGACGTGAGGTTGATGATTTGAAAGATCTCCTTTTTGAGATAGAACTGTTGCGCCGTACAGTCGTCCGCCTCCAAGCTCAGGACATGTTTGGTTAAGCTCGACACAAACGTGAGCAGGAATAGCTCTTGTTGTTCAGAGGGTAGGGATTGAAGCTTGGGGAGGTCAAGCTCTGGGTTCGCAGTCGCAGAGTCGGAGGGAGCTTGCGCTTCGCTGGTTCGTGCTAGAGCTTCGGGCTCCTGAGTTGACGACATGGCGCACGAGAATTAACGCCGTCAACAATATTTGAGGTCGGTTCGAAGGTATTGATATCGTCGTATTCGAGTATTTGTTGTTTCTTGTTATGTTTCAAGACAGGAGGTAAGACTAGTAACCTCGAGGTTCCCCATACCACATGCCACTTAGGTTGCTTTCCACCTAGGGGAACGGGAGGTACCACCACCTGTTAATGGAAGTCGTCAATGTGGGGGCGTTTTATGCTGTTCCCGGAGTTAGTCCGGCGCACCCTGGAAGAGCTCAACCTCAAAGACTCGGACTCGACACTGAATTAGGAGTTATGATAACTAAATATCTACCCATTGTTAGCTCCCAAGGACGAATTTGGCACCCCAAGGCTATTCTCTTTTGTTTTATATATCATGTCTACCCGACAGGGGTTGCGTCCGCTGCTGAAGGCGTCTCAGTCGCTCGTTTCATTTCAGCAACCAAGTTCAAAAATCTGTCGACAATGTCAACGATCTTTCACGACAACACCAGCCCAATGGGCTGGACATAACAAATGGTCCAAGACAAAACACATCAAAGCTGTGACGGATAAGAAAAAAATGACTGAACGGGCTGTGTTTACCAAAACGATCGCCATGTACTCCAGAAGTAGGCAGTCATTATTCCACGGCCTCGCAGCTTTTCTGATAGTCGATAGTGTATGGTGATAATATCCAATTTAACCCCCAATTGGCCACTGCGATAAGTGCCGCAACAAAAGGTAGATACAAAGAAAACCTATAGTTTCAATTCATGCCCTGACGCCCAACTATAGCAAGTATCCCCAAAAATTTGATCGAGGCTGCCATTGCACGGGGCCAAGGTCGTTCGGCTACAGGCGCACAGCTTGAATCCATGTCTCTCGAGGTCCTTATGCCCCCCGACATCGCAATGGTCATTGATGCGGAGACGGACAACAAGACCCGTACTCTTCACGATCTGCGCCTCGTTGTGAAGAAAGCCGGGGGAGTCGTCGGATCAACCACGTTCTACTTTACACGACGTGGCCGAGCCGTCTTCAAAGCCAAGGAAGGCGGACCATCTCTTTCAGACGTCTTAGACGAGGCAATCGAGCACGAAGGATTGGAAGACGTCGAAGAGCTACCGGAAGGCGATTTCTTGGCTTGGACCCAGCCAAACACCCTAGCAGCCATCACTGAAGCCCTGTCCAAGAAATTCGAGCTAGAGGTTTTGGACTCTGACATCGTCTGGGCACCTAACGAAGACACAAAGGTCAGCATCGACACGCCCGCACAGGCGGATTCCCTTGACGTTCTCTTCAACGGACTCAAGGAATTCCCAGAAGTCAAGGCCATCTATGCAAATGTGCGCCGGGGAGCCGTTGGGGATGAGGAGTGGGACAAGGTAGATAGAAACCTAGATGTATAACATGTAAAGCAGCGTTTCTTTTTGTATCAATTTTGTACAATGCCGTATTTTGCCTCCAGACTCGAGGTGGGAATATCTCCAATGCCAGTCCCAAACGCCGTGTTACATCGTAAAGCCATCACAAATCTTTCCCCCACTTATAGTGTACATCTTCGGATCCCCAACTCGAAGTTAAGACTCGTTGTGCTCACTAGGCGGCTGCTGAGCTGCCCGTCGGCGCTCCTCTTCAAGTTTTTTGGCCTGCCGCAGCTTTTGTCGCGCCACAATGCGCTCGTATTCGGCCTTAATCTCGTCTCGGTCCTTAGGGATGTGGTTGCACTCTTCAGGCTTGGGCCAGAAGCCAGGGACGGCAAAGCGGTTGTCGAGGTTGGTTCCGAAGTAGAACATGATCCCAATTGGAAACATGACGTACGTACCGAACTGTGCGCCAGACAATGTCAGCAATTTTGTTCGTGAAGCTGATGATAAGCTGGTTCTTCCATGAACCGACACGCAACATGTTCTCCCAGTAGCGAGAAAACAATAACTCACCTTGAATACTTCGAGGTTAAGACCACCCATTTTGAAGAATTTGATCTTCTGTACTGGAGCTATTGAAACGACGTTGTATTAGAGGAGGCAAAATGTTTGTTGGAACGACGTGATGATGCTTCTAGGCGGATGGCCCCGATAGAACGGTAGGCATGTGCTCCACACCAACCAAAAGTCAAGAAATCCAGTTGTTATGATTGGTGATTGTCTTAAGTGAGCTGATAATCACCCATAGGACCATAGGTGCCTACCTAAAGGTCTGCTCTATGTTATAAACAGGTAATTTTAAATATTTGGAAATCGAGTATGTCGTGAACTGTTACTTCTTTTTGAATTATATGACCAAATCGTGTACCCTCTTTGAAGAGGTATATATAGCATCATCTAATCGTAGGTCGTCCCTTATGCCTAACCCACCGCCTGTGTATAAACTCCAGATTCAACGCCAACGTCGAGCTTTTCCAGAATCCTAGGCGTGAAGCCTTAAATATATGCACAAGAATCCCAAACTCCTTGACCATGCTCATAGTACCTTCTCAGCTCAGCCTTGAACCGCCGGCCCTTGCTTTTTGAGCCTCCTCCATCATGAGGCGTTCTGTGAAACTGCGCGGAGTGCCGGAAAAGCCAGTATTGGCGACGCTGGCACGGAAACTACTGAGGTCTCCCTCATCCATTCCGCTGCGTCCATCCAGCCCTCCCACAAACGTATTGAAGTGCCCAAGAGAGGCAGCTTGAGCATGTACTTCGGGGTTGCGAACAACAGGCATGATGACCGGTCGTCCTTTATATGATCCCACGGAGCCAGCTTGGAATCGTGCAGCAGTTGGTGTTGTCGGACCCGATGAACCAGTTCTTTTAGTAATATGTACTGCTGGAGAGGTCGCATATAGGGACTGCTCGGACTCTGGCACATCTGGTAGGTCAACTTCAACCTCATCTTCCTCTTTTCTATCCAAAGGTTTTGGTCTTGATTTTGGCTTAGGTGGAGCAGATAGACCCCCGGCCTCAAAGTGAAACAATTCGTCATCTTCGTCCTCGTCTGCTTCGAGATCCTCGGCGATATCTGATTGCTCATTTGTACCAGTACTATGAGGTTTCGCAGACGATTTCGAACTTGTGGGAGGCTTGTTGGCTTGGCCTTCCTCGGGAATTTTATTTAGGGAAGGCGATCCAGGTGGCTTCTTGTTAGTAAAGGACTTGGGCTTCGCCATTGAGAGGAAATCATCGTCTGACGAGTCCTGGTATGGATCCTCATCTGGCTCTTCACTTACACTTCCGAGAGTTCGTTCGATTCGAACAGATTCGGGAATATGCCGCGGTGACGGAGGCTCCGGGGCGATGGGCATGGGGTAGCTTTGTTCCTCTGCCTGAGAGCCGATAATAGCTGTGACTGTCTTCTCCTGCTCAATGGAAACCTTGTCTGGATTTGAGTTGACCTCAGTCCACACCCCTTCCTCCAAGGGCGCCCTAGACAAAGCCCTCAAGGCTTCTGAGGATGAGATTTTCCGAGGTGGTAGCAGGTCCTCTAGTTCGTCGTCCAACATGGATCCTGGGCGTGACTGATCGGTTGAAGGGGCTTGAGCTGCGGAAGGAATCATGGAATCGGTAGGCTGCGGTGATGCTGTAGGCAAGACTTCTGCGCCCATCACATCAAAGCGCACACGCCTAGGACTCTGGGGAGGCTTGGATCCGCTTGAAGAGCGTCGCAAGGCGCTTCGTGGTGTTTTCGACTCGCTTCGATCCGAATGGCCTGATGAGACTGTGTCATTGGTTGATTGGCGAACGTGGCCTGGCCGTCCAGGTGATTGAGGTAATGTCGCCATAGCATTTTGCATCTGGTCAATGCCGGGCTGCTGTCCCATGTCTGCACCTTGCTTCTCCTCTACTTGAATACCTGGCTGGGGCAACAGCATCTCAAGAGGTGCCTGGGTGTTTGTGAGGGGAGGGGAAGTGGGCAGCTTGGGAGAGCCTTCCAGCAGGGGTAGGTAACTGGGGAGAAAGAGTCGCAATTCGTGATGTCGATCGCGGGGGCTGCCTGGAGGCTCTGCGGCTCCCGATCCGGGGGCGGAGGCAGAGGCGGAAGCAGAGGGAGAGGTCGGCGGGGAAAAGTGGCGTTGTTCCAAAGGTAGGCGGACGAGTGTTCGTGAGTCAGCTGTAAGGTCCAGACTGGAGATGACAGAGCTGAGATCTGGATAGTTGGGTAGCGACTTGGCAAGGGACTGGCCAACATTAGAAGCGATGTCGGGCTGGGTGTCTCGGAGCAGATCGTGGTAGTAGCGCAGGAAATCAGCGGCCACCTCGTGGCGAAAGGTGTGAACCTTGTGCTCGAGCTCAGAGAGCTTCTGATAGAGGCTATCGACAAGCCTTGCCTCCTCCATAGCGCTTAACAGGTTCCTGCAAGCGGACTGGACAATGGGAAATGTCCCGGTATGCGCATGACGCAACAAGCTTAAAGAGATGCGCGTCGGGGAAAAAAAGTCTACGAGTGACGACACATGAAAATGGTTGTGGAATTGGATGCCCGCGTGAGCGAGCGAGAGAGGATTAAAGTGGTGGAATTCTGATGGCGCCGCGGGGGGGCAGGCGCAGGGCAGGCACGAATTAACCTAAGTGTAGCGGTCCTTGTTCTTAGTTTGGCTAGACCACACTCTATCAAAACTTTACAATGGGGCTCGATCAATCTCTTTTCCTCTGTTTCTCAGCGCATCTTACCTATTTAAGTGGAGGCTATTGCAGGCACCTACACTGTGTTGCAATTGATACCCGGAATCTGGTCCCCAACAGCAGATGAACTGACTGATCTGCTCTGATCTCATCAGCTATCACCTCTTGATATCTCAGCCAAGCATTAAGCTCTCTGTTCTGACTGGCCGGGTGCGGACTGCGGCGATCACCTTGCAACAGCCCTGATGGCTGCCCCTGGAAGTACTATACTCGGCCGATACAATTGGGTGCCTGCTGAGCAAACCCCGCCGGTTAGCGCCGTCAGCCAACTTCTTTACAGTCCTGATGAATGAAGGAGGACGGTTGATCATATTTGTTTCCTCACACCAAGACAGCCTAGTTGCAGTTGTCTCGTGTCCGTATACTGAAAATGTGTTTGTGCCAATGTGATCGATCGAATTATACACAATCATAGGCCGCATATAAGACTCAATTAAGGTAGTTGCATCATAATGAAACTGAGTCGAATCGATAAAGCTCGATATTCTCAACAATGCATCTCATTGCCTATGTGGGTATAGGTAGATAAAAAAAAATCTCGAAAAAGAAATTCACGAGAGCTTAATGACACAACACCCCACGTGCTAGCAGCCAAGCTGCCTCAATTGAATTACCTGTTGGGTTGTGTCATGACAGAGACATCATGATGAGGGCTTCATGGACGCATGGGAGATCTACATGGGAATAAAACGTTTCAGACACGTGCTGCTCAGTCGCTCCAGGACATTACATCATCCTGATCGCGATCAAGAACCCTTGTTACCTTTTGTTTTTATGGGTTAAAAGCATTTATTAGACACCATTGATCTGGTTCAACCTGGGACTGTGGATACCTACCAAGCCATGAATCCATATGTCATTAAGTGCGCCTGTAAATGCTGCATTCAAGAAGAAAAGGTAGTAGTTACAGCTACCACTTAAATCGAGCATGATATTACGATTGTATCGTCCGTAGAAAATACTCTCTCTAGATCCTAATTGTATATGCGCGCAACTGAGTGTTTACCTGAAGTAACAGAAATAGGCGTCAACGATTGAGCACTTAGTCAAAGAATTAACGCGTAAATAAAGAATAGATGTCGACTGTTTGCTTCTATATTTAAAAACACCAATAATTCAGAAATACCACATTTGTTTAACGATTACTATCCAGTCCAGAAACAACACTTCATGGTCATCTGTAGGTTCCCAAGTGTACCTAGCTTATACCGCTTTCCCTTTTTGGAGTCCGGGGCTGATTCTGCCGCAAATTGCCCAGGAGCTCCGGCAGCACTGACCTCTCCGCGAATTTCCTCGATAACTCAACAGGTCCTATAACGGTCTCCGGAAGCCCTTTTTACGGCCGCATCTCTCTGGTTACGTACTTATTGCATAGCATTTTTTAATCATGTCGACGATAACACCCGACGCGCTTCAGTCGGGAAACCCTCCCATCATCCCCTTGTCCTTCAACGGCAACCAGCCCGAAAAGGTGACGCTCTATCCGCTATCCAACTACACCTTTGGCGTTAAGGAGACCCAACCCGAGGAGGATCCTTCGGTCATTGCTCGCCTCAAGCGCCTCGAAGAGCACTATACAGAACATGGCATGCGCCGCACGTGTGAAGGTATTCTCGTCTGCCACGAACACAACCACCCGCACATCTTGATGTTGCAGATCGCGAATGCCTTCTTTAAGCTTCCCGGTGACTACCTGCGACCCGAAGACGACGAACTACAAGGCTTTAAGTCTCGACTGGACGAGCGATTGGCGCCTGTCGGCCGCTTGGGAGAGGGTGAAGAAGCTGGCGACTGGCAAGTAGGCGACTGCTTGGCCCAGTGGTGGAGACCCAACTTCGAAACATTCATGTATCCGTTCATCCCGGCTCACGTAACGAGACCGAAAGAGTGCAAGAAGCTCTACTTCATTCAGTTGCCTAAAGAGAGTAGGTTATCTGGCCTATGTTTTGCGACATGATACTGATTCCATTTGCAGAAGTGCTGAGTGTTCCCAAGAACATGAAGCTTCTTGCGGTCCCTTTGTTCGAACTCTACGACAACACTGCCCGGTATGGCCCACAGCTATCCGCAATTCCGCATCTTCTGAGCCGATACAACTTCGAGTTCGTGGACGAGAACGGCAATGTTGTGGCCGCAACGCCAGGAGACGCCGCCCCAGAGGGCTACGTTCCGCATACCAAGGTTTTGGCAGGCGACGATACAGACATGAAAGAGGAAAACGGAACGAGCTAATCCCATAGGGCAATATGCGGAGGCATGGCGATGGTGTTTGGCGTTGTTGGTACATGTGCGTGTATGGAGGACATGGTTTAGGCTCAATGATCTATTGTTCTTATACATCAATGCTTTATTATGCGTTTTTCTAGGCCTTTTCTCCCTGGATAGTTGCAACTACTCGTCGTTGGTGTCGAGCTGCACGGAATTCCAGGTACCAGATTCCTTGCCATGTTCCTGTAGCCTGTGCGGATGTTAGTTGTTTTTGTTTGTATAAGTGTGGGTTGTTACTCACCAGCTTGCCATCCTTGATGGGAATGGTGACACTCGCTCCGATGAGCGCGGATTTGATGTGAGCAGGCATATCATCAGGTCCCTCGGCACTGACGTTTGTTAACAGCCATTATCTGAAACTTATACATACATGAAATACTCACTCGTGGCGGTATAGAGCCTCTCCCTTGGGTCCCTCGGCCGGGGCAATTCTGTCAAGAGCATCGCTCATGTCTTCACGGACATCCGAGTCCCCTAAAGAGATTGTCAGCAACGCAAATTAAGCCAGTTTTAGAAACCGCTTGAACTTACAGTTCTCATTCAAGCTCAGAGCACAACTCGTGTGCTGGACGAAAAGGTTCAGAAGGCCAACTTTGTAGTCTCGAATCTCAGGAAGTGAAGAGACAACCTGATCAGTGACGAGATACGATCCCCGCGACTTGGCCGGGAGAGTGAATTGTTTCTGGAACCAGCTCATGGTTGTTGCTGTTGAGGTTTCTATTACTGGAGGGGCAGTTGGGCGGGGTTGAGAAGAGGATCCTGACAATCCAAGTAGATTAAATGGTAGTGTCCAGAGAAAGTGGAATACACCTGGAAACAACGAAATCACAAGAAGTAAACAAAGAACTGGAGTTGTGGCAGAGTTGAGACGTGATTTTTGAGGTTGAGGCATAGCTAAATCGTGCTTGTTTGATAACCAGGCTGGCAGCCGTCATAGTGGGGCCGCTGTTGGAGTTTGTATGGGGCCTTTTAATCCGTCTGATTTAAGCTCTTCCAGCCAATCGTAGCGTCTCATTTATAATCGCGTTCAGTTACCAATGCGATTGAAGCCAAGCAGATAGTATACCTCTCTAGACTTGAACGCAGAAATTACTCTGAGAAATCCTGTGCTAAAAGTAATTAACAATAGTTGTAAATCCTAACCGCTGTGAAGTCAGAATCGTATTATACAAACATCGTCGCGGGGGCACGACAAGCACGAAAAATTCACCCATCTTTCGCTGCCGTGTTTGCTTCTTTCGTTGTATTGGCGTAGTATTTACAAAGCTCCGGTTCCCCATCCAGAAACAGCACGTTATAAGGATTCTCTTGTCCCTTTCGTACATCTTTAGTGATCTAGATATTTTCCATCCCATTCAAATCCAGTCGCTTGAAAGTGTTTATGACAGGGGGTAAGAAGTCTCAGGGAGGGATTCGAGATGGGTACGGTGGTGTTCGTTGGCCTAACATAGTGTCAGTAATGAGTATAGAATGAATATCACCGATGGCATTTCGTACGAAGGGCAGACCGCAGTAGCCGCAAACAGCAATCTCGGGCTTGTCGGTGTTGATAAAGACCCTAGGGTGACCCTCGGGACCGCCGCCACCATTGCAAGCAACAACTCGTTCATGAGTCCATGTAACAGGTTGCTTATGAATCAACTCCATGGCAGACTTGGGTTGGGGCTATCACAAAGTTAGCCGTTTTGATATTCCATCCCGGCTCCAAAGTATCGCTTATACCTGGAGGTCGAAGGCAGTCTGCTCAAATCGGGGACCGGTCATGGCCTTTGAGCGAGGCTGCTGGCTACGGGACCAGGTGCCGAGACGGTTGGGGGCCTGGTTGATCTCGGCGGGCTTGTTCTCATCGACGGGGGCGGGGGAGAGCTCGTCGGTCTTGTTCGAAACGGCGGCCTCGAATTGCCGGGCGGAGGTGGTGAAGGCGCGCTGGGAGAGGCGCGCGCTGCGCGCAAAGACGCCAATTGCCCTCAATTGAGACGTAGCCATTGTTAATGCGTCGGTTTCGGGGGTTGAGGATCGATTCGACGGTGTCGGCTCTGAATGGTCTGTTGGTGGTTGTGAGGCATTGAACTTGCTCGTTGACGATCGACTCGGAGCCCCGGTTTATCCGTGAACCGAAATATTTTTGGGCTTGCTGAGGAAATGCGCCGACGAGAGGTTGAGCATCACGCTTTGCGACAACCAAATTCTTCCTCTTTTTCTTTCCTTTGGAAGGAAATGAAAGTGAACATTATTAAAATAATTTCGAGCGTATAACTCCACCCGAAACCCAGGCTTGCTCATTTGCAGTTATTTACCCTCCTTCACTTGTTTTGCGACGCCAAAGCTCTAGGCCCTCGATTCGATTTACAACCCTCAACTTAGTACTCAGCAAAGCTTCAGAGCCGGTCGATTCAAACATTCAACATGGCGCCCGAAACGCCAAGGGGAGTCTCATCGAGACTTCTTACTATGAAGTTTATGCAGCGCGCAGTGGCTTCAGAGAATTCTTCTCCCGATTCAGACACACATTCTTCCAAAAAGAGAAAGACTGCACATTCTCCAGCGACAGGTCGCCTCGATGTGAACATTGACCAGGCCGTAATCAAGGCTGCGCTTGACGATCAAGAAACAAAACGACAGGCTGCTTTGGAGCAGCACGTTGGGGCGGACACGCGCTGGGTTCTGAACGATAGCTTTGCTGGATCAAAAGCCACCAGCAGCTCCAAGCCACCACTGAATATTGTTTACGTTGGATATGGTGACATTGACTCATCTAATGATTCAGGCGACAATGAAGAAGCGCCGAACAAAGGACGGACTTCGACAAATAGCTTCAAGAAGTCAAAAAACCAGGCATGTTGATTCTGCAGCGTGGTATCTATAGAGGACATGGGTAACTGACTGATTAACCATAGAAACCAGAAACACAAAAGACATCAGACGACGAGGATGATTATGAAAGTGGAGAAGAAGACTCGGACAACGCAGATACACCGACGGCTGGGCGAAAGCGAAAGCCATCGGATGACAACAATTCGCCAAGTCGTTCACGTTCTAGGTCACGATCAAGGCCAACTGCTGAAAGTATCAAGGCTAAAGAGTTTCGCGATAAGAGGAAGAAGAAAGAGGTGAAATTGAGCAAACCAACCTCAATCTCTGGAGGTGGAATCTCATCAGGAGGCGGCAGTCAGTATTCTTCTGCTGGCGGCAAGCCTATGACTTGCTACAAGTGCCATCAAGTCGGCCACAAGGCTGTAGATTGTCCCGACTCTGGAGGCTCAAGGGGCCGATTCAAGTAGTGCTGTTCTCGATTAAACTACAGGCTGTTTTTGGCAGTCCCCTTCATTGAATGCGAGGCATGCCATCGTATCAGGTTTGGCCTCCTATTATTTGTCTCTAGCTGGATCTGTAGCGTCTTCCATCGCCATTGGTAAGCATGCCAGCCATGCGTCCTAGGCATAGCAATATTTTTCTTCTTATGTTGCCAACAATGTCGTGGGCAACGGGCCAGTCTCTTGATGCTAGCACACACGATAGTGGACGTCTTCCTTGCTGGGGCTGCAAGCAGCCTTAGCTCCCAACTGTCTCTTACGAGTGCAGATACAAAAGAAAAAAAAACTCAAAAAGAAGCCTTAGAATAATACCAACTAGTCATTGTCAAATTTCATGCCACTGTTACAGTGAACGATGTGATACCACTCTCTTCGACGACACCTTTGTGGTCATTGATATCGGCAATGGAGCTAACCTGCACTAGATAGATAGTAATGAATATAGAGTGATTCATTGTGAACGATTTCTGTAAGGTCAGAATGTAATGTTACAGCGGGAATCTTGACAAGCTGCATCAAGCGTGTATCATGTGCCTGTACCAATACCGGCTATGTGGCGAGCTATGTAACCTGAGACGACCTTCAACGTTTGACTCTTGGTCCCAAGTATACATAGCTGAGAATGTGTGTGTCTCATAATCATTCAGAGCAGTATTCAGCACTGACACTATCCTGAATTATTTTCGAGGATGATTGAAGTGCAAGTTCCGTGTCCAAGTACCTTACTAGGTAGGTACTACAAGTTATTGACCCAATCTTGATGAGTGTAGTACGACAACACAGGTGAGTATTCAGTAACTGAAGCCGTATCATTCACTGTTATTACCTATTTGTACCACAATACTCAGGAGAAGCTATCGTCACTCTGGCTCAATGGACGATTGACTGATAAGGAAAGGGTTTTTTAATCACCGTTGCTATGCTTCGTCGGGTTTGCCGCAGTGATAAACTGATCTTGTCCAGATATATAATAGATATTTTCCTCAACACCCACCGTTCGTCTTCCTTTACTTATCTTAAAAATGCCCTTGCGGATCTAATCTCCAAGCGACAAGCCTAGCGCATGTGTATGCCTCTCACTCCAGATCTCAACCTGCCATCAATAGCGAAGGCTCTACTTACCACCTCGGCACTGTCCCGTTAATTCAGCACACTTTACGGCATATGACAGATGCAACGCACTTGGTTGAACGAAAAGCTGGAATTAGCAAGATATTGGCCAACAAGGTGCTCACCTCATAAAGCAAACATCCATAAGTAGTAACTGGTAGTTTGACCCTTGCGCATGAGTATTGGTTGATCTCATTCTATCCACTACTATGAACCCAACATCAAGGTAGCCAACGTGAGTGCTTTCTTTTTATGGTTTACAGATCAATTCTTCTAGCTGCTCTTCCTTCTACATATACAAATTCCTGGATACATATCCATTTGCTCTTCACTCTTTGTTAGTGACAGGGGTGCCTAGTCTGTAGGGCGGCACCAAGGTGTCGGATGCCACCAGATCTCCCGCGGACCAGGGATCAGTCTATACTACCTGAGGGTGTGTACATATGTATGTTTCCAGCAGCTAAAACAAAGAGGGTGCTGTTTGCGATGTTTACGAGCCATCAAAGACCGCTTCATCGTTCTAAGTTGACTGGTTTATATATCACACAGCCCTGGCCTAACCTTCGAACTGATAACTGACGAAATGATGGACTAGGAAAATGTAATAACAACTGACGGTTAAGATAGGCTAGCAATTGACGACTATTTACTATTGACGGCTCATTTAAAGCTTGACCGCACGACAGAATACCAAAGGCAGGCTTCAAACCCCGATTGATCGAGCAAGTGTCTCGGTCAACCTCCCCTTCTCGAAACGACCGAGAGAAGAAGAAAGGAGCTGTATACAATATTACATATCATTATATCATTGCCGTCACCGCCACCTCCTTTTGCAAAAACAACATTTATACCCGCTTACAAAGGTGGTAAAGCTTATATTGTCTCGCCAAGTTTCCTATAGGTGTATGCATCAACGACACCGCATATTGGGAACTACTAACATACAGAAGTGAGCCTGTCGTCATACACTTCAAGATATCGAGCAATACTTGAACTGAAAAGAACATCTTCTTTAACGATAACCTGAAGAGTCAAATCAAGTACGTATATCTGAGCGTTTAGCACCTTAGTTCTCCAAACAGAATTCCAGAAAGTTCCTGGCCTGTTTGCCATATTTAAACTCCACCGCTTTTGTCATTTACCGTGTGCCGACTTGTCGCCCCAACAAGGTGTCCTGAGTCTCCATTCTTGGTGTTAGTTGGAGCCGGACCCCTACTTCTCTCTGTCCGTACCTTTTCAAGAACCCGCCATTCATGACTGAAGATTTTTCAGACAAGTGTCGTATCTCATAAAAAGTCTAAATAGACGCAAACCATTCCCCTACGCCCGCTTATTCATACCTAACACTACCTAGGTCACAGGCAACCTAGCAACCTAGGAATCCTTCACTTCCTGTACCACTCGGTTGATATCTATTACCCTTGGATTTCTGCTGTCTACGTGCTCAGGTGGCGTAACCCACAAGTTCTTCGCTCTCTCCAACCTGGAAGGTAGATATGTAAGTCCTCGGGTTCAAGTGTCTTGGTCATTGAATAAGTCAGTCACACAAACTAACCTGACTCAAAGACTTGCGTAACCTCACGCCTGCGGCAGCTGTGCTTGCTGTTGAGTACCTACCTATTGAGAAAACTAAGCTAGCGCATGTTCCATGACCCTGCAAGTTCATAAGTAGGTACATAGACCGACTGTCAGGCACCCATTAGCTGAGATCATCCTTCTCCAGCCCCCTGTACCTTTTGCCCCTCCAGCTTCAACTCTGAGGTGGCTCTCCCCCGCGACGCGCGCCCTACCTACTAAGGTAACCCTGCCCTGCCCTGTACGTTGTACATACCTCCATCCTACAGGACGGTACTTGTACTTTAACATTCTTCGTCTTCAACATCAATTGGATTCTTTTCCGATATCCCGTCTGCACCTAAGCCGCCCAATCGCATACCTACATCTACCTACCTATCAGTCCTGCAGTCAACCGCTCAGGCTTCGCACGCAACACCGCCAACTCTACGCACCTTGCAACCAAGCGCAAACCCTTCACCTACCACGGCCGCTTTCCCCCTCCGGTTTCCGGACTCTTTCTGCGCCGTGACGGTGTCGGTGTAGGCATCGTGGCTTTGCACAGCTGATTTACTGCTGTAACATCCATACATACACAATGCCTCATTCGCAGCAGGACGAAGATGCCTCCGCCATTGCGGGCGCCGCTGATATTCCGGTGACGCTCGTCACAGACTCTCTCGAGAAGCCCTCGCTCGACGATCGTGATTATCGAGTTATCCGCCTGGACAATGAACTCGAGGCTCTTTTGGTGCACGATCCCGAGACGGACAAGGCCAGTGCTGCCCTTGACGTCAACGTGGGAAATTTCAGCGACGAGACCGATATCCCAGGCATGGCCCATGCGGTCGAGCATGTAAGTCCTCTGAATATCTTTGGTATAGTGCAGGGCACGAGCTAATCTCTTTCTCGCCACCAGTTGCTTTTCATGGGCACCAAGAAATTCCCAATTGAGAACGAATACGGCCAGTATCTCTCCGCCAATTCGGGAAGCTCTAATGCTTATACTGGTCCAACCTCGACAAACTACTTCTTCGACATCTCTGCCAAGCCAAACAACGACCAAGATCCTTCTGATACCAATCCGTCTCCCCTGCGCGAGGCCCTAGACCGCTTCGCCCAGTTCTTTATCGAGCCTCTTTTCCTCCCCGAAACTCTGGATCGTGAGTTGAAGGCGGTTGATTCGGAGAACAAAAAGAACCTCCAGAATGACACATGGCGACTACACCAACTAGAGAAGTCTTTGTCAAACCCTAATCACCCATTCTGTCACTTCTCAACCGGAAACTTTGAGGTTCTCAAAACCCTCCCCGAGGCGCGTGGAATCAATGTTAGGGACAAGTTCATCGAGTTCCACGCCAAGCACTATTCGGCGAACCGCATGAAGCTGGTTGTTCTAGGCAGGGAACCTCTTGACGTACTCCAGAAATGGGTTGCCGAGCTCTTTTCTCCCGTTGTTAACAAGAAGCTTCCACCGAACAGATGGCCTGGCGAACTCCCTTTCCGAGACGCTGACCTCGGAATGCAATGTTTTGCTAAGCCCGTCATGGACTCGAGAGAGCTTAACCTGTACTTCCCCTTTATCGATGAGGAATTCATGTTCGCCACCCAACCTAGCCGGTATATCAGCCACCTCATTGGACATGAAGGCCCCGGAAGTATCATGTCGTATATCAAATCCAAGGGTTGGGCAAACGGCCTCAGTGCAGGTGCTTATCCCGTGTGCCCCGGCACCCCCGGTATTTTCGATGTGCAAGTTCGTTTGACTGAAGAGGGTCTTAAGAATTACCCTGAGATCGTCAAGATTTTCTTCCAATACATCACTCTCCTACGTGAGAACCCGCCCCAGGAATGGATTTTCCAGGAGCAGAAGGGCATGGCAGACGTGGACTTCAAGTTTAAGCAGAAAACACCTGCCAGCCGTTTCACCAGCCGAATCAGCTCAGTCATGCAAAAGCCCCTTCCCCGCGAATGGTTGCTTAGCGGTCACAGTCGCCTTCGAGAGTTTGCTCCTGATCAGATCGAGAAGGCTCTTTCTACAATCCGTCCCGACAATTTCCGCATGGTCATTGTCTCCCGCAACTACCCCGGCAACTGGGACCAGAAGGAGAAGTGGTATGGAACCGAATATCGCCATGAAAAGATTCCCGATGATCTTATGGAGGAGATCAAGAAGGCCGCTGCAGTCTCTCCTAGCGAGCGCCTTTCCGCTCTTCACCTACCGCACAAGAACCAGTTCATCCCTAACAAGCTCGAAGTCGAGAAGAGGGAGGTTGATGAGCCAGCACTGAACCCGCGAGTCCTTCGCAATGATAGCAGCGCTAGAACATGGTTCAAGAAGGACGATACATTTTGGGTTCCTCGCGCCAATGTGATCGTGAGCCTCAAGACCCCCATCATCTACGCTTCTGCAGAAAACAACGTCAAGGCTCGCCTGTTCTCGGATCTGGTGCGCGATGCGCTTGAGGAATACTCATATGACGCGGAACTGGCTGGCTTGCAATACAATGTCAGCCTTGATTCGCGTGGTTTATTCCTGGACGTCAGCGGCTACAATGATAAGCTCCCCGTGCTTCTAGAGCATGTTGTCACGACAATGCGGGACTTGAACATTAAGGAAGACCGTTTCGAAATTGTCAGGGAGCGCCTCACAAGGGGATACAACAACTGGCAACTGCAATCCTCCTACCACCAGGTCGGAGATTACACCAACTGGCTCAACGCACCTGAGCGAGACTTCATAGTGGAAGAGCTCGCGGCGGAGCTGCCGAGTGTTACGCTGGAGGGTGTCAGATTGTTCCAGAAGCAAATGCTGGGTCAGCTGTTTATCGAGGTATACGTGCATGGCAACATGTACAAAGAGGATGCTCTGAAGGCTACGAACATGGTGGAGTCCATCCTGAAGCCTCGAGTTTTGCCCCAGGCCCAGTGGCCCATCCTTCGGTCGCTCATCCTGACAGAAGGGTCTAACTACGTCTTCAAGAAGACTCTCAAAGACCCGGCTAACGTCAACCACTGCGTCGAGACTTGGTTCTATGTCGGCAGCAGAGAGGATCGTGAAATTCGCACAAAGACTCTCTTGCTAGACCAGATGCTTCACGAACCCGCGTTTGACCAGCTCCGAACTAAAGAGCAGCTCGGCTACATCGTCTTTAGCGGGCCTCGAGCTTTCTCGACAACGTATGGCTTCCGTTTCCTCATCCAGAGCGAGATGACACCAAAGTTCCTTGACTCCCGTATTGAGGCTTTCCTCAAGAGATATGCGGATACGCTGGAGAAGATGAGTGAAACAGAATTTGAAGGCCACAAGCGAAGTTTGATTGTCCGGCGGTTGGAAAAGCTCAGAAATCTGGATCAGGAGTCCACTCGCCACTGGTCACAGATCACAAACGAATACTACGACTTTGAGCTTGGTAAGTGAACAAGGCACAATATTTTTCAGGTTGAAATATATACTAACTGGTGACAGCCCAACGCGACGCAGCACAGATCAAGCTGATAACCAAGTCGGATATTGTGGAATTCTTCAATCAGCGTCTCAACCCTGCCTCAAGTCAGCGAGCTCGGTTATCGATCCATCTGCAAGCCCAAGGTAAAGCTGAAGGGGTCGATAAGAGACAGGAGGAGGCTCAAAAGAAGGCTGATGAGGAGCCATCTTCTGGGGATGCTGTTGAGAAGGCCGAGGAGATTACAGACGTTAGACTCTACAAGGCGAACCTCACAGCCAGTTCAGGGGCGAGACCTGTCAAGGAGGTCAGCGAGTACGAGGACACGGATGCAAAGCTTTAAGAACTAGATTACGTTTTAGTTTCTTGTTGGCAATGGATGTTACTTGGCGCTCTGTTGTGGTTGGAAAAGCCGGTTGGTGGGAGCATATTTAGACAAAGACGTGATACACCGATACTGGATGGCAGAGATCAAAGACTTGAGATGTTGGGAGGTCCTGGGCTTAGCGAGAGAGGTCCTTGCAAAGGGAAAGGTGTTAGGTAGATAGGCAGTCTATTGCTGGGAGATGAATGGAATGATTTGATGGCATTGCTTGCAGCGTCCGAAGGCACTACATTATCACGTGAAATAAAGACATGGTCCGTTTAATCGAGTTGACGAGATGCTACCCTTGGCACTATCTTTGATGTTGTACAAAGACCGTTGAAAGTGTGTCTTGATTGGTATCTCCCGAACGCAGGTGTCCGTCAGGGGCAGGGGGGATACACGCAGATTGTGGAACTATTGATGAACCAAATCAAGGGGTCAAGGGAGGAAGAAGGAAAATAAGATGGCGATCTTGGGGTGTCAAATCTGAGGAAGATTTCTGTACATGTAGCATTAGTAGTTTGGCAACAAGCATCTGCAGATATGTAAGATATCGCACAAAGATATACTTTAATGCTTCAGTATAGTTTGTTCATAAGGGCTACCTTGGTTTTATTTACTTCCTTTGTTAACAGGGATACTGAAGCGACTGATTTCATGAAATTTTTGATAAGGCGGTGATGCGGGGGATTCCAAGTCCTTACCCTGGCCCTGAGGTCATTCGCTTACAGTGGAGTACAGTACAAGGCACAGGCCAACGGCTCCGGGGGCGGTAGGGCGGTCAACCCACTGTTTGGTCCGGCAGAGCAAACGATCTGAAAATGGATTTTGATCCATGTGGGGGAATGGAATCACGTACCCAACCTAAAGCAAAGCAACATAACGCAATATGCCTTTGGTTTGACCAGTCAGAAAGTAAATTTCATGTCATAAGTCATATTTTATTCAGCCTACTTTGAGCTGAAAGATAAATTCCGTTCAGTAGCTGAAAACAAAGGGGAAAGGCTCTTACAAGTTACGCCCATGAGTCGTCATCGGAATATTACCTACGTTAGGCCCAACCTCACACGGTACTGTCCATACCTTAGTTAAGGGAGGTAAGTCTAATCTCACCGTTCGCCCGGACCTCTTCTATTCATCATCACCATCACCATCACTGCCTACTAAGTACTGTAAACACAGGCTACATACGGCTGCAGAGCACTCTATCTCTATCTCACATTAACCTTGCATAGGTGGTCTGCGCAGATATTTATAGTGCCCCACACTGCAGTCATAGCCCCGATGCCACTGCTGTTTATGCCCTCTTCGAGTTCTATTGTCTTCTGCTGCTTGACCCCCGCCATATAAAAAAAAAATTACAGAGCCCCCCTCCCCTCCTCCCGAAAAATTAGAACCTAAACGGCCTGGTTTTGATTCAGAGTAGATGCAGCAAAACTCTCCCTCTTACTCGCATCGCCTTGACCTTCGCCTTCGAGTCTTGTTCCTCTCCGACAAAGACATCGACATCAGAGGCAGCGGCAACATCCCCTCCACCCCTCCAGCTCTAGCTCCGAACCCCCGAGCTGCCCGGGCAGCTCGCCTTCAAGACGTCGTCCTCAAAGAAGAGAAAGCTCTCGCGCAAGGACCTAGACTCCATTGACTCGCTCTTGCCATCTCCTGACTCGGTCCTGCCCTCGTGCGAAGTCGACGACGATCCCGCCCTCTCCTTCTCCGCCGCCTCCGTGGCCTCGCGCTCCGGCACTCCCTCCTACCTACGGGCCGACTCGCAACCCGCCTCGAGCCTTCCCCCGCGACTCCAGCAGCAGACCAGCTCCCTCGTCTCTGCCGACTACGCTTCATCTACTGCCTCGAGTCCTTGTGCCTCCGCCTACGCCGACCTCTCCATCGAAAGCGACCGCGGCGGCGACGAGACTGGCTCGGCCCAAACCTTGGCCAGAAGCCAGTCTCCCTTGCGTCTCACTCACCGTGCTATCATGAATGGCGATGCAGACCTACCTCACCGCTCTTCATCACCCTTGAAACGACGTGCTTCCAGTATGGACCCCGAGAACGAAGCGGATAAGACCCGCGATGTCGATATGACCTCCCAGGTGATCGACTCTGTAGAGGGTCCTTCTCAGCCCGCCCCCAGCACTCTACCCCGAGCCATGAGTGTCGATGCACCTGAGCCCACCACAACCTCGACCGCCGGCGCCTCTCCCTCTCAACGTAAGCCTTGTAACACATCCAACTCACAGACCGCCGACTTTGTAACTAATTCCCGTGTGTCAGCGGCTCCCTCGTTGCAAGAACAGATCAAGATTATCGAGACTCTTCTGAGCGCTTTCCGAGATACGCAAGTAAATGAAGGAAACCAGGCTTACCTCGTCTCCAACACTTGGGTTCAGAAGGCACTTTCGTTACGTGGCGGTGCCAAGGATACCAAGGACGATTCCACTGGAGACCCTCTTGGCCCTGTGGACAACTCGGACATTATCGACGAAGTCATCAAAGAGTCTAACGGTAACGAATTTGTTCGTCTCAAGTCCGGACTTAACGAGAATGAGTTTACGCTATTCCCAGAAGACGCTTGGAAGATGGTTGTTGAATGGTATGGTGTCAAGGACGGCCAGGGAGCTGTCATTCGAACTGCTATCAACACAGCTGAAATTGGCGACGACCCCATCATTCAGTTCGAGTTTCACCCTCCGGTTTTTACTGTTCACCGCCTGTGGTCTCAGATCAGCCCACTCCCAATCGAGCAGTCGCTCAAGGCCAAGAACCCTCCTCCTTTTAGGTTCGCCAGAAGTCGCAAATACCATGCGCAGACCTTTGTTAAAGACATAAAGGCTGCAACTGGCGTACCGCTGGACCGCAAAATTCGCTTGTTCATGGTACCTCAGGTGCAGCAAGTTACTGGTCCCCCAGAGCCTTCCAGAGCTCTCACGCCCCCAGACTCTCCAGGCCGAGGTGACAATGTAGACGAGTCTACAAACTCTTGGTCGAAGCTCTTGCTTGATACTGCTTCATTCTCGCGGGTTCGCGATGAGAAAGTCAAATGCAGTCTGGTGGACAGAACTGTCGATCCGAAGTTTAATGGAAATTCGAACTTGTCAATGTTCAATCTCGTGACAGACCAGATCCTTGTTATTGACGAGGCAATCGATCAATTTTGGGTCAGCACATATACTGGAAAGACTCCACCAAACGAAAAGTCCATTCCTACAAGAGGGAGCGGCTTTGCCTCATCTAATGCTAGTGGCCGAAGCAGCCCTGCTCCTGGTGGACCGCTAACACGAGGTCGAATGGGAAGGAAATCTGGTCGCAGCATTGGTGCTGTTGGCCTGCAGAACCTGGGCAACACTTGTTACATGAACTCTGCTCTTCAATGCGTCCGAAGTGTTGAAGAGTTGACCAAATACTTCCTGACTGATGAGTATGCCGACGAGGTTAACAAGACCAACCCCCTAGGATACAACGGAAAGGTTGCCATGACGTACGGAAATCTGCTCAAGGATATCTATATGGAAGGCAAAGCCTCCGTGGTTCCTCGAGATTTCAAGACAACGATTGGCCGTTGCCGATCAACCTTCTCTGGTTATGGTCAGCAAGATTCGCAGGAGTTCCTTGGTTTCCTCCTGGATGCCCTTCAAGAAGATTTGAGCCGTATTAAGAAAAAGCCTTATATCGAGAAGCCCGACTCTACTGACGACATGATCAACAACCCAGAGGCTATTAAGGAAATGGCAGATAAGGTGTGGGATATCACTCGACGCCGAGATGACTCTGTTATTGCCGACCTCTTTACAGGCTTGTACAAGTCCACTTTGAAGTGCCCCGAATGTGGTAAGATCAGCATCACGTTCGACCCCTTCAACAACTTGACCCTTCCCCTACCTGTCGAGGATGTGTGGTCTGCTACAGTCAAGTTCTTGCCCCTCAACGATGTGCCCGTTATGATTGAGGTTGAGTTACCCAAGCACAGTGCTATCGAGCAGCTCAAGCAGTACCTCTCTGTCCGAACAGGCGTTCCAGCAGAACGACTCATGGGTGGAGAAGAATACAAGGATCGCTTCTTCAAGGTCTACGATAATACTCAAGATGTCAGCGAAGAAATCACCAGATCCGATCTTGCCACATTCCACGAGGTGGAGGCTGTCCCAACGAACTGGCCGTATAAACCACAGCCTAAAAAGATTCGTTCAATGCTCGATATCGACACACCTCTTCCTGCCCAGTCTGATGAATGGGCCGATCCACGATATGAGCGATTGGTAGTACCAGTGTTCCATCGAATCCCGTTATCATATGGGCGTGGTCGTGATGGTGTGGCTCCCCCGAGTTTCTTGTGCTTCACCAAGGAGGAAGCTTCCAATATCGATATTATTCGGCGAAAGGTCTTAGAAAAGATTTCCACTTTCTCAACTTGGTCCAAGCTCAGGGATAGTCAAGAGGAGAACTCTGACAACCCTGATGGAGAGGTGGTCCTTACGTCTGCTTCAGATGCCGACTCATCTGGCGATAGTAAGGTCGTCGCCAATTCGGTTGAAGGCGAGGACGACATGGTTGATGTCCATATGAAGGACGTCAGTGATGTCAACGGCACCCTTCCTCATCAGCCCCAGGTCTTGAAGCGGTTCAACTCAAAGAGGCCTAAGTTCATCGACCCAGATGGCTTCTTAGACCCTGAGCTTCAAAACCTCTTCGAGCTTAGTTACTTTGCTGATGATGGCAAAGTCGGCGTGCCAACAGGTTGGTCCAGCGTTGATCACAATCGGACCTTACCCAAGTTATCAGACCGCATCCCTGAGCCAGCACAAGATGACGAAGATACTGCTAGCCGCGAGGATGACAGCAGCACACTTTCCGGCAACGAGGACGACAGTAACAATGATGAGAGCCCCAAGACCGAGACAGCACAGACTCGAATGGCAGAAGAATCTAGCGAGGAGGATGAGGTCCCACAACCCTCGCGAGTAAGTTATTCTGCTAGATCTTTAATTGACTCTGCCGCTAATACATCACAGCAATTCAATGGACGTCCTTCGAAGCTGGGACCTGCAGCCCGAAGGAAGCTCAATGCTCAGAAATACGGCAAAAAGGGCAAGCGCTGGGAACGAAAAGCGCGAGAAAAGAAGCACAAGGTGTCTAACGTTAGGCCCCAGCCCATGCCTCCTGCTGTTGCCGATGGTGGTCCTCTCATCCGCCTCGGCGAAGGACTCGTTGTGGACTGGAACGAGGATGCCTGGGACAAAGTGTTTGGTGGTTCTGCGCAAACCCCCTCAGATGAACAAGGTGCTGCCACATTTTACCAGTTGGATACCCTCAACGACACTGCTCTTAAGATTAGCCAGAGACGGAGGCAGCACCGCCGCACACGTGGTATCTCTCTCGAAGAGTGCCTGGACGAGTTTGAGAGGGCCGAGATTCTTTCTGAACAGGACATGTGGTACTGTCCTCGCTGCAAGGAGCATCGACGAGCTAGCAAGAAGTTTGACCTCTGGAAGTCGCCAGATATTCTTGTCGCTCATCTCAAGCGATTCAGCAGCTCTGGATACCGACGAGACAAGCTGGACGTCATGGTCAGCTTCCCCATTGAGGGTCTCGATCTCACGTCAAGGGTCATCCAGAAAGAAGACGGCAAGGACGAGATTTATGACCTGATTGCAGTCGATGACCATTATGGTGGTCTCGGTGGGGGTCATTACACTGCCTATGCCAAAAACTTTGTTGATGGGAAGTGGTACAACTACAATGGTGAGTGGTCTTATGTCTTAGTACATTCTCTTTGGCAAAGGTTTTAGAACTAACAGAGTATCAGATTCTTCCGTAAGCCACGTATCGGATCCTGAAACGTGTATCACATCAGCCGCGTATCTACTCTTCTACCGCCGTCGCTCGAGTGCCCCTCTGGGCGGATCGCGGTTTGGAGCCATCTCTGAGAAATATAGGAATAGCGAAGTAAACTCAGAAGAAGAAGAAGATGATGAGGAAGCGGGGGAAGGCCAGCGTCTCGGCGAGGGTTCCTCCCTGACTGGGTTGCCGGGCGCTGGGATCGGAGCCGCAGCAACTCGCCGTCAGACCGATCGTGGTTCGGATAGAGTCACTGTCACCTCTTTAGCTGGTCCAGACGAAGACGAGCCTCCTTCCTACGGAGGTCATCAACGTGTCCCAAGCATTCACGATAGCGTCGAGGATGAAGGCATCGATGTCAAGGGTGGTTATCAACAACTCGACAACGGCAAGTCACTCAACTTTGCACAGGGTTGGAATTTTGAAGGCTTGCCAGATAGTGGTGCCGAGGACTCTACGGCTGCGGATATCGGTTCTGATGATGTGCAATTGGACTCTTCGGCCGACGAGCGTGGCCTCAGTCAGTTCGATGATCCCGATACAACCATGACAGGTCATGATTCAAGAGAAGGCGAGTCTGAGTCTTCAGCACCTCATCAGGCGAGTCTGGCAGATATCCAAAACGCTACATGGGACCGCAAAGACGTAATCGATGTGCCCGCCGCGGCAGAGAGCGACCGAGATTCGAACGAAGTGGCCGAGATCCATCTTGGAAGCGAGAAGGGGACCAAGGCCGAGTAGGACGGCTATCCAAAGTCGAACCACAGGCGGCCCAAGGTGATAACGACGTATGGCAGACGAGTCTGTCTAGACATGAGAAAACGGCAGAAACGCGCACGATATGAGAATGAGAATGAGACGATGACGATGACCTGGTACAAACAAACATGTGCAAGACGTGTTGAGAGAGATGTAGATAGAAAGAGGCGACGAGTGGAATAGATGGCACATATTTACTGTCCCCACGCATCTGGCATCGGGTTGACAGGTAGCAACGTTAGACGGCGTTTGGTTTCCTTTTGCATCAAGCATGTTCAGTTGAACGGGCCTGAATGGGTCAATAGCTGTTTATACAAGTAGTTTACGAAAAGAATGGTTGAACTATGGATATTTCCCAAACAAGTCTCTTGAATAGAAGCCATCGGCCCTTGAACGTTGCGGTATCACCTAACATCTTTGAAGTCGTTCGGACGAGCGGCACGAGCACGGATAATTCATTACTCTTCTTTCAGCTCCACATTGGTAACTGTTAAGTCAGGTCGACGCATTGTTATTATGCACGGCCAACGAGGTGGTCCCTTGCATCGCCCAGAGATATCTACAAGTCTTCAACGGCCAACAACTCGAGTCGTACAACCGAGCCATACATACAGCAACGATAGTATCATGCAGCAAGATCCTACAATACGGAGCTGAATCGTCAGCGCCGACCTGGTTACTGCGTAGAGCTGGAGTGCTCGATGTCGCCATCTCCACGTTGCGGTTGGATGGCATGGTTTCCCCAGTTGAAGGCCCTGGTCAAGTCCACTTGGGCAACGCTTGGTTATTAGAAACAGGGGGTGGTAGAGAATGATGTGCTCAGGGCGGAAATCCAGAGCTCCGGGAGTTGAGTAACGTGATAGAATCTGTCAGTAGGTAGTTAAAGGTTAAAGACCATCTTCTGGGGTAGAAACCTTGTAAGCGTTGTACTTGTAGATGGATAAGAAGCTTGTATATAGCAGGCCTTGGCACTCGCCTATGCAAAGTGAGGAGATCATGGGGTGGCAGCCCAAGGGAATGGCACCCAAGGGTTTTTTTCTTCAAGCTTGGGGCAAGTCCTTGATCACCAACAGCCAACCAACTCGCTATCTAGCTGCTTGATGCGATCTCGCTCCACCCAAGCGGGCTGAAGGAGAGCCAGGGGAGCGGCCGCTGAATTGAGGGCGTTTTGACATGCGTTGCTGTCAGATGGGTAAGTTGAGGTGAACCAGTCACAACACAGGGTATGTAGATAGGTTGGCTGTTTCTGACATGCTATCAGACAGATCACACATCCATGACAACTGACGGCCTGTTTGAACAATCCATGTGAGTTTTCTTGGGTTTAGTAATGGAGGTTACCCTTGAAAGACCTGCCAGTTAACAATTCTCGACAGAGGCTTCAGCTGCAATGCACAAAGACCATGAATAAAAAGACATAGCCTTGTATCCAGCCCTAGCCATCCATCTGTAGGCACGGATAATTAGATGTAGCAGGCAATGTTGTGAGCCCACAGGGGTCTAAAATCTGCCCGATTTGGAGGGAAATATTATAGAGCATATCAGATTCCTATTCCACGTTATCAGCGACAGAGGCAACTGATGACAATAGAATTCTTTCTCTCAATCGAGGAGATATGACTATATCATCAAGACCCGCTTCCGTGACTTAAGTGGAGAGGTTCGCGGAGCGTACGGAGTCTTTTATCGGCGATCACGACACCGGAGGCACGACCGATACGGAAACAAAGTCGGGGCAGTACGTTCTTCAACTGGAAAGGGCAGAAATCGCACCAAGACAGGGCTACCTAGATAGAGCTCAGCCAGGAACGAGGTTTAGATACGTATCAAGAATCGAGACCTTCAGCTCGGTCAGGGGGCGGACCAAGAAAAGGAGTCAACTCTCGTGCAGGACAGGGCACCACTCGGTGACTGTGGGGTGCTCAAAGTCCAAGTATTCAGGCGTGGGTTGCCCACTGTTGTGCCTCGGCTCGGAAGTTCTAGGTTGGCTGGCAAGGTTAGGTTAGGTGGAGTTAATCAATAGTTACCTATAATAAGTTATGATGAGATGATATTCTCTTGCTGTTGTCTTTGAGAGACAGCATTTCAAACCATGAAGCTGTAGTCTTTGTGCTCATAGGCGTTGTGGCTATGATATACCGACACATAGCCAACAATAAAAGCGCACGGAAAGTTTCTCAGTCGTCATTGTCGTTCACTGTTTGGACAGAGATATTATCATCAGTATGCGCATCGTGCAAAGGCCATTCAAGTTCTCCATCATTCCCTAGGGCGGGTTGCAGGCTGGCCGGACGCCAGCTAAAGCGACTGGCATGGCGACGAGCCCTGAAGCGCTTTGCCAGTTTCGGCACAGTTTATGGAAACCAGAAAGCTTGTGTGCGAAGCGATTTGCAGCTGCCAGGGTCCTGTAGCATAAGAATGACCTGGAACCGGAGAATTCGGGTGGGCGTGGGGTACAATATCAAATAAACGTTGGATGAAGCAGAGCTTCATTCTTTGCATCGTGATGGTACTCGTGATTGCTGGTGGCCGGGCATTCTATACCCAAAGCGTAGCTGTTGCGTACCTCATCCCTTGGTAGCTTCAGTTAGAGGCGGGGAGAGTTTTAAGCCGGCGCGGTGCGGGGCAGCGAGGCTATGGCCTATGGCGGATGCGGATGGTGATGGAATGGGGCGATGGAGATGGGAATGGACGGACGAGACAAGACGTCGAGTTGAAGAATGAAGGCGGACGAGGTTGGCGTTGTTGAGCTTGTAGAGAGAGGTAAGGTGTAAGATAAGGTATTGTGCCTGAAAGGTTAACAAGAATGAGGCGGTTGAATGACTGGTAGGTCATGGTAACAAGATTTGAATGAACTGTCGAATCTGGCATGTTTTGTTGATAACGTCCATACCAATTAATTAGTAGTAGTAGGTAAGGGTAGCAAGTTGAATTGTATGTAGATTCTAGGTTAGGTTGTACTGTAATTCTAGGTTGGTGGTTGGGCTGGCTGCTGCTGCTGCTGCAGTCTGCACCTGCACGGAAGGACCTCCCCGGTGCTACCTACCTCTTACGCACTTGCTTAGTGCACGGGCAAGCTCCCTTACGTATTCCAACCCTCCACTAGCAGCTGCACTGCACCACACCTAACTTGCAGCATCCATTCAGGCAGTTTTAGCAGATGATTTGGGGGACTTTAGGGTCCCTCCATCCCGTCAGCTCTCAAAAGCAGTTGTCAGTTAGTTGGTACCTTACTGTGCCAAGATATCACAGTGCTTGATTGTTTATCTAACAGTGTGGAGGTCATGCGTGGTCACCAAAAAGCTTCCCATCTTGCAGCTCAGCGAACTAGAACAAAACCTTCTATTGGACAGTATGTGATGCACTTAGTATGACGAGGTGCTTGGATGCTGACAAGGATTATTTTATCTAGAAGCACTACTGTGAGCCTTTTCGTCATTAGAAAGAGACCCCATCGTTTCGCATTTAGACATATAACGCTCACTACTAAGGTACAGTAGTAAGCAAATATGTACCTACTTGTGTAAGTCTGACAAGTATTACGTCTTTGTAGATACACTGTATCAAGACTGTATTTCCTTCGAGAATGATTCTTGGTTCCCCTTTGCGCTGCATGCACCATGCACCATGCACCCCCTACCTCATTATTATGGAGACGGTGACCAGTTCCAGATTCTCGAAGGCGGCCAGAAGAATTCAAAGCAAGCCGCTCTCGTCTCCTTTGTCCCCTCCGTTGGTTTACACCGCAGACACGACGTAATTGGCTGACGCAAAACCAGCCCTGATCCCAGATCCCAGCCATCCCTGGCGGGTGGAGCACGAGGTGGGCCCCTAAAATCATCCTAGCTGCCTTGGTGCCTCGCGTCTCGTCTCGTTACAAGCACGTTCCCCTGCCACGACGATCTTTAAGCACGCCCAAGAATGTCCTCCAACCTCACTCACGATGGAGACTCGTGATGCAGGCGGCACAGTAGAGTGCAGTAAACCCTCAGTGGTCACTTTATCACAATCAGTACATACAATAACAAGTATCCAATGAAAATCCCATCCTGTCTCACTGGCCAGCCTAGCCAGGGCGGCCTCAAAGTTGATGTGCATACACCTTCAAGCCCTCCCCGCCAGCCCAGATAGCACACGCACAAGCTTCCAAGCCTCTTTGCAAGCTATTTTCTTTACAAAATAGCTTCTCCTCATCATCTGTCTCGACCATTGCCTTATGGTCTATCTACTTGGAATACCCTACATTGAATCTGAGACGACCTAGTAGATTATCTGCAATAACAGTGCATCGCTGCTTCAGCTCAAACCGGGCCCTAGCTGTTCAAACAACAGCAGATGGATTATGTCTATGTGATCTGGACAATGAATGTCTTTGTAAAGACTGCGTCATCAGCATTCACTACTTCTTTACGTCGTTTCAGCTGTGGTTGTGCCTTGCGCGATGATTGCGAGGGCTCCTATTCTTCTAATTCTCGCTATTATTTATCTATGATTGTTTGGTTTGAAACCTTTCCTTCCTCTTTAACAAGAGAAATCCATTATCCTCAAACACCACTATCTGCCCTGTAAAAGCCCTGTAAGGCCCTCAAGACAAGGTATCTAACTAAAGGCCCATGTTTGCTCTGGAGGGGGTCAACGACTAAAAAGTCGCTCTTTTTTCTATGCCTGGCCCCCTGGCTCCCGTCTGAGACCTTACCTATTACCTACCTCTCTTCTCTCACCCATTCCCATTCCCTCCCTTCCTCCCGTCCCCCGAGGCAAAATATTCCCACCCAAACGACTCTTGTCTGAATCCGTTCCTTGAATCAATTCGACTCGTCGAGTCGATCCGGTCGCATCTGACTCGCCGTTTCGACTCTTCTTCTCCACGTCTTTTGCATTGCGCTGACCTCAGACTCACGGCAAATCGTTCCACTAAAAGGTAGTTGTCAGTCTATTCGAGTAACTCGACTGCCGGCGCCAGGCTTGCTTCCCGCTTCGACTTGCTTGCCTCTCATCTCTTGGCCTCGCCTTGTCTTGTCTTGTCTTGTTCCCTTTTCACTCTGGGTCTCGCTTTGCCTTGCCTTGCCTCGCTCCACCTTCGAGTCTTGTGGTTGTCGCCGCTCGCTGGCTAGCTACTACGCTGTAAAGGCTTCTCGATCCAATCCGGGCTTCGAGTCGTCGTCAACCTCTCCATTTGCGCGCGCTGTGCAGCCATTCATTCATTCTTCTCTTCTCCTCACTTTACTTTGTCATCTCTTCTTATCTCGCCAAAGGTACGGACGGTACTTGGTTTCTTCAATCAAGTGGCCTAGTACCTACTACACCTGTCCTCCTCCTCTTCTTGTTCTCATTCTTCCATTATTCTTCCGTGCCGCCGCTTCTTGTCATCACGTCGCACCATCCACATCCCCCGTCGGCGCTGTGTGCTGCAATCGCAATCGTCTCCTCCTCCGCTTGCAGCCACAGCTCGCAGATCTTCTCCCTCCTCCCCCGGACCCGGTTACCGCGACTGTCGGTGCCCTTGCCCTGCTTTCGGGGCCTTCCCTCATCCTTCCCTAGTCCTTCCATTCTCCAACCGGGATCAGACACCTTCTGCTTCCCGCTAAGCAGGTCTCGTACTGCAGCACAGTAGCGCTTGTACCTCCAGTACCTGCAAGCAAGGTAAGCCAAGGCCCTGATGCCTTCATTGCCCTGACACCATTGTTCCAGCGCACGCGTGCTCCATTCTGCTACCTTACCTTACTTTACCTTACTGTTAGTACCTACCTTAGGTACCTTGATACTTTACTGTAGCCTGTACCTTGGCACCTTTACCTGCTGCTGCTGTACCTTGCTCCGCGATCCAAGCCCTCTCGTCTCGTTCTTATTCTCATTCTCATTCTCGTCCTCACTCCAACAACGTTCCTGTCTCTTTTTTCCCTTCTTCTTTGCATCCCCTGGTCATTCCTTGGTGGCTCTTTCCATCTTGGTCCAGCCCAGTTTTGGATGTCTTATCCCCCCCATTAACCATTCAACATCGCGTTTCTTCCTCCTGCGCCATCATTTTTCAAATCCCTCGTCATATTTTCGCATCGCTGCCTACTTTCACGACGTCGCCTCTCGTGACGCTATTTTCGACTCGCCTGCTAATATCCGCCCCTCGCTCTTCAGCCTCGATTTCATTTTCAAATTGTACGAACCCTGTCGCTTGCCGACAGCTCCCGCCGCCCGCGACGCCAGTCTGACAGCCTGTCCGACCCTCCCAGACGGAAAACACCATTTTCTTGTACCACCGAACTGGGTTCATTTAATCGCCTCGAGTCAATCAACGTCGCATACGGCCATTTCACGACAACTCGATATTCGGGGTTCGACTACTCAATCCCAACACAACTTCCTCTCCGCCGCTTCGAATGTACAGCTGCTAAGTATATTTTGCTGGGCTGCTTCGCGATCGTTGCGCACCTCAATCACGATCTCTGGAAACTCGATCACCTCGTGCTCGCAATCGACGTTTAAATTCTGCTCGCCTCGACTCATAAATAATCTGGTCTCCGGCATTTCGTGAGGCTATTTTGTTTCGAAAAATTCCCACATCTTGGTACAAGTCCTCAACTGCCCGAAGGGCTACGGTGCTCCAGTCGCGAGACTGGTAGCTCTCCATGAGCACCATGGACCGCGCCGCTTGTCACGTTATTTACGTCAATCGCAATGTGCATGAAGATGGATTGATGAGCACCATTTCTCACCACGGCATGCCCCATTTGGCATCGGATGAGGCTCATCAAATTGTACAGCCTTTACTTGATGCATTTGGTGATGGTTCGTTCTTTCACGATATTGGCATGAGTCATTTCTTCGTTTACTAACACCTGACCCAGTTCACGTATGCGCATCTGGTGGTGCGTGCTTAACAAAACTTTTTGAATTACAAGAAGGGTCAATGCTGGACCTCAAGCCGACTCTGGTACTTCTCGACACTCCACACGATGATCCCGCTTCTGAGGCACGAAGGAGGCCCTCGTCGCCTTCTCCATCTTGCAATTCCTCCAACGAAAACATTGCTATACACACTCCCGACGAGGACCTATATGGCTTGGGTTTGCTTCAAAAGATAATCACCGAAGCTCACTTGCGTGGCTTGTCCAAACTCGTGGTGCCGATCCCGGTAATCAAAAGTTCCGAGATAGAACACTCATCCACAAACGGTCAGATGACAGACGGTACCGTTGAGCAAAAGGCTTCACCGCTGGCAACGCTCGATATGAATCGTCAACTCATAAGGAGATGTCTAGACCTAGGGGCCGTCGACGTCATCATCTGCCCGATGAATGCCAAGTACATCGCAAGTCTGGAGATTTGCGCTTATAAGGCTCACAGAGATGCTGCCAAGGAGCAGGCAACCTTGTTGGAAATTAGGCAGGGTCGGAAGCGGTCGTGGGTGGGTGTAAATGAAGAGAAACCATTTGCATATCTTCGCGAGGCCATGGTTTCTGGGCTGATGAAAGGAATCTGCCGCCTAGGCACCAGCGACGACCAAATAAACAATGCTCACGTGGCTGTCTCTTCAGAACGACAGGCTGCCATTGCTGATGCGATAGGGAGCTGGCGCTTCTGTGCTCATTCATACACCGATGACGAGTTGCTGGTGGCGGCCATGGACATGTTCAGGCATGCCTTGTCTATGCCAGAGCTCGAGCGATGGCGGATACATGCAGGTACGTTTTGCTGTTTTGGATTGGTGCCGGCTGGCCACATACTGACTCTGCTGTAGATCAACTGATCAGCTTCCTTGTCGCCTGCCGTGCTGCATACAACAGCTTCGTTCCTTACCACAACTTCCGCCATGTGGTGGATGTTCTGCAAGCTACCTTCAATTTCCTGGTTCATATTGGTTCTCTCTCGCCGTATCCCTCGGGTACCGAACCCCATGAGATGCCCGAAAAATCGCCAATGGCGTCTCTAATCACCCCCTTTGAAGCACTGACTCTCCTTATTACTGCTATTGGACATGACGTTGGCCATCCGGGTGTAAATAACGGCTTTCTTGTTACACTAAATGCGCCTCTGGCCCAGTTGTACAATGATCGATCTGTTCTGGAGTCGTTTCATTGCGCAGCTTACTCGCAGATTCTCCGACGATACTGGCCGTCAGCTTTCGAAGACACCAAAATGCGTAATCTCATGATCAGTTCCATTTTGGCTACAGATATGGGCTTACATTTCGACTACATGAAGAAGCTTGGAGATGTTCAAGAGCGACTGCAAGTAAGCAACAGTACGGACGGATGGAATGGTCGGCAAATAGAAGAGAACAAGTCATTGGCTTGCTCACTACTGATCAAATGCGCCGACATCAGCAACGTGGTATGTTGAGTTACTGTCACTGGCTTTCGGACGTGGGAGCTAACACTGGACAATAGGCGCGAAATCACGAAATAGCGCTGAAGTGGACATACATCCTCTCCGAGGAATTCTCCCGGCAGGCATCGATGGAGAGTGAGCTTAGCATCCCATCATCACTAATGACGCCCCCCAAGCAAGATATGACTTCGCTGGCTAAAGGCCAACTCGGCTTCATGAATTTATTCGCCACCCCTCTCTTCCAGGGCGTTGCGGACATCATGCCCGCGATGCAGTATACCGTCGATGAGCTCGAGATGAATAAGAGTCTTTTTGAACTCAAACTCCAGCAGGAAAAGGAGAAGCAGCCTTTGGATGATCCTATTCGACGACGTCTTCTGAAAGAGGGTACATTCTCGCCAAGGACTATGAGTTTTGCGGTACCACAAGAGGAGAGAAGGACCATAACACCACTACAGGAGATAACAGATCGGGGCTCAGACACGACACCAGTGGGCAATGGTGACCTCCCGATGCCTCGCCCGGAAAGACAAGATCTATCGCCGGCCGATAGTCAAAGGACAATGGGACCATCATCTGTAAACGGTACAGCCGGGGAACACAAGGAGTCCAATGGTTCAGCATCGACATTCGACGCGGTTAGAGAGTTGGCGAACAGCGACCCCTTTCAAACTCAGACCAGGAGAGACAGCTATACAGACGGCAAATCAATGCCCTCGGCGAAACAACGATCGAGCGAAACCACTGACGGAAGTGTATCCGGGACTTGCTCGGGAGATTGGGCCTCCCAAGCGACGAGCGCTACAACAGGCAAGATGCCAATGTCACCAAGCACACGGGGTACGAGCATCGTGAGCGGAGACTCGACTGAGCATGCAACTGGTATCCCCAAGATCAACGTTGACTCTGCAAGCTTGAAAGAAAGTTCGGGAACGGTTCGACATGATGGCTCGCCAATTGATGACGAGACAAGATCCGACGCAAGCACGACAGGTGGAAGCATTGGCAAGGCCGAAGGCAAGTCGCTGCGTAAGAAGACGAGCAGGTTCAGGATGAAAGACTTTCCCTTTTTTAGGAGGCACAAGGGCGCAAACTCACCGTCAACGGCGGATACGACTGGATGAAGGAGGTATCACAGTACTCGTCAGCCAGGAGCGAGAAGAGAAGTAACGGCAGCATCGACTGCCACGAGGTGTCGATTGAAAGAGAGATAAGCAGGCGAGCCGGAGCTATAAGAGTTGCTATCGCCGGATATTGTGTGGCTGGCTATAGGTTTTGTTTGAGGAGGTGTCGGTCTATGTTGCCTTAATGATTGCAGTATATACTTGTACAATACCGATGGATGACGAGCACACCGGTGCGGTGCTTACAGCTTGAGAGGCATTGCTCGGTAGTCACAGGACTGGGATTAAAGAAGCATTCTCAGCCGAGGAGCATCTTTTTGGGAGCGAGGAATTAGGACCGGGGATGGTTATTGGCGTTGGCGCAAGGTTAGGACGGTGACGAAGGAAATGTATCAAAATCAGTCATGGCGGAAAGGGCGTGGGAAGGTTTTGTTTGGTTGTCTTGGGTTGGGTATATGATATAGGAGGAAGCGGTGTTGAGTCAGGTGTTGGTTGAGTCAGTAGGATGTGTAGTTGCGAGGCTATGATAGCGTAAACGCACACGCACACGCTGTCTACATGAGTTATCGTGTTCAATGATGATGGCATTTCGAAGCAACATTGCAGTGTCTTTTGATTGTGATTGTAACAACACGTGTTTAGGATTTGTAATGATCAAGTCCAGTTCAATATGGCCAGCCAAGTCTATATTAGCTGGTAAGTCCTCTCCATCTACTAAAGTGAGTGAGTATCCTTGAAAATGCCGTGGCGTTGTCATCTTGGGAGAATAGAAAAATATGAGATAGGTAGATGACCTCTCCATGAGGGTTATGGTTTTATGATGATGCTGACTACCACCTTGATGGTATACTCAACTTGCACTACCCTTGATAATGCTTCCTATATACAGAGTACCCACGTTATCAATCTAGCTTATCTAATTATATCCACATGATGGGGATTTCATGTATGTGGTTCTTTCGCTATCTGCAGACTCTTGCTTGACCATGACAGCAAATACGGCTCGGCTTTTGTCACCACAATTAATAATTAACTCCCGAATGATAGAGCGAAACGGTGAAAGGCGATTGGTCAAAAGTTCCGAACGCCATGACAAGATGCCTTGTTAGTCTCTGTTATTCTTCGTGCCCTAGAACATTGTGGGTTTCGGAGGGTCGGTCGGTTTCTGGAAGAAAAATCTAGAATGGTCATAGATTGAGTCAAGGGCGTGGTCTTTGACTCAACGTGGGGGTTTGGCGTGAGTGTGTGTGGGAGGAAGCTTGGAGGTTGGTGATGGAAGGTTTACGATCAAGGTGGACGAGCTATTCGGCGTAATAGGGGCTGAAGTCATGGAATGTTTGTGGAATTATGTATAGAAGAGCCGATACACAAAAATTGGAGTAAATCTTAGACTTGAGTCTGCTGAAAGTGCCTTGATACTTTTATATTCTGACAACCTTCTCTTGAAATCAGGACCATATGGTAAGTATATCTCTATTATTTTCTGGCTATACAGTGTGTAAAAGGCTCTTGTTTAGTCTTTTGTAGTAAATTTTTGTTTAATTAAATTATACATAAATCTTAGACGGATGAACTGAAAAGATCAGAAATCATACTGGTTATCCACGCCAGCTAGAAGAAACTCGAGCACAGAGGGCACAGGCAGTAAATTCATTGCTTCACCGTTACCAGTCATATCAAGACCATTCTCAACAAATCCGTCGCCATAAGGAATCCCTTGTTGTTGCACATGCTGTGAGGTATCGGTGTGTTGACCTCCCACGGCACCACCAAAGTCGAAATTGAACCCATACGCAGGTCCACCGGGAATCTGCGCAGGAGATGGCTGTAAACTCGTGGCTGCAGCATTGCCTATTGGGTTGTGAATATCATTGCGATTATTCAGCATATTAGGGCGCAAAGTAAACTCGGTCCCCTGGTTACTATGTCGAGCTGCTTGTTCGTCGGTACCCTCGGCAGGCCCTTGAGGTTGAGTCCTTTGCCTCTTGTTCCACATTGCCCGTTCTTCAAACAGGCGTAAAAGGCTCTTGGCATAGATCCAATAATGCGAAATGTCGCGTAGGGTTAGCAGAAGGGAGTCAAACGTGCGTGACGATTTTGCAGCGACAAGAGGATTGGTGGAGTTGAGTCCACTGGCGACTTGGAGTAGGCAAGTGAACAGGACATGCACGGCGGGCAGCCACAGATCGCATAGAGTGTTTCTCGTGCGTAGAGATTCAAAGATAGAAGTAATTGCGTCAATGGCGTCGCTGCAAATGCTCAAATCTGCTGCGGCATCAGGAGAAAACTGGGTGGGATCCTGATGAGGCGGTGGTCGATGAAGTATGATGAGGAAGTTATTATATGATAGATGTAGAATTGCTTGCCAAGTGTCAGGTTCTGGGAGTGATAATCGAAGACTCTGAGGTAGCTGAGTTATGAATTCGGCGAGCTCCTGATCAGCCTGCTTGGTTGCCTCGGTTCGATCAGCTGCCGTCGCTCGCAGTGCTACACGTCGTCTCATAGCTTTGGAAAAGATTATGCACAGCTTCGTATGCTCGAGAGCAAAGGTAGGATTTCCATGTGGGATGCCTTGAAAGTGGCGTTCTTCAAGCATTGGCGTGTCGGATTCATCGAGGTTTCTTTGATCATGTTAATCGGGGAGGCTAGGCTTGACAAATCAGGAGTTACTCACATGGCCAATGGTCGACCAAATGAGGCCGAGACCATTACATCAAACTGAAAGACACACCACCAGAGTCGCACCCACTGGCGCTTGTCCATGGTATTGAGAGTAGACGAGGTTGCATCACGATGCATACCCATGCCGAAAGCTGTTCGGGCAGCGACTCCGACCCAGTGCCATGAATTGGAGATGACATCTTCGAGGTTGTCACACTGCCAAGTCAAGAGCAGGGCAACTTGTAGATACGTCTCGCGGTGCTGCTCAAAGCGGTAGTCAAAGAGCATCTTGGCCCGCCGGAAGAAGACGTAGGTGCTGGCCCTACAATCCTCCCGGGTCGAAGACAGGACATGGGCACCGACGAGGAAGATGGCGTTCAACAGTGGAAGTGATACTGGTACATCAGAGCCACTATATCTCGCCATGAACTCGTCCTCATCGACAATGGGGAACCCCCGGTTGACGTGGACGAAATAGGCCCTGACGAGCTCATCGGCCAATGCTTTGGGAGGCAGCTGAAGAGCTTCCTCTGGAACTGAAGGTACTTTGCGAGCAAGACTGCGGCTCCCAAAGTGCAAGACATCCTTCTGGTCAACCCTCAGAGCTCGATGACGTACGAGGTAGTTGAGGTTGGAGAACTCATTACCGATAAAGTAGAGGCGCTCAGAGCGCGATATTTCACCCACTTTAGGTAGCTGACCAATAAAGTTGGCCAAGTTGCGCGTTTCGTGCCCATCTTCGTTGTCGTTGTCGGCAGAATCCTGCAAGGCTGATGGAGAGTCGTGATAGTCAATCCTGTTATCCATGGATGAACTGGGACGAGGTATTGGGTCTGCTACCACATCTTCGGCCCAGAAACCTGTTGCGTTTGGCGTAGCTGGTGCTGTCAGGCATTGTTGGCCACGCTGGCGAGGCTGAAGGGGGACATTGGAGCGAGTGACGGTTCGAGAAGACCTCGTCTTTTTCTTTTCGTATATCTGACAACTTGGAGACTTGTTTTGAGACTCGCAGTGAGAGCATGGGACACCCTTTTCGAGTATATCACAGCGGACCTTGCGTTGATGACAGGTTATACATGCTCTTCCATTGATCCTTCGCCTAGGGCTGGCGGTGGCGGGCTCTGGTCGCTGTCGTGTAGCATCGCGCCTTTCAGGGGACATGATAGGTACGCCCTAGTATGACCTTTTCGGTCAATTCTAGGCTGTTAGAAAGAAACTTCCGATGGAAGAATTTTGAGTGTGTGGTCCTTGATGGATGTTACAGTATTGGAAGAGATAGTCCCGGAAGGATAAAAACCGAGTGCTAACTAGTAAGTCTTCGTATACCGGATAAATAAATGACTAAACGACCTAGTCTTGACGAAAAGTCATCTAAAAACCACATACGAAGAACAGTAAAATAATCCCCCTATAATAATATTGCGCCTGGATTTACTTAGAGTCTCTAATTTTATTATAAATCTTGGGATAGTTTATAAATATCAAGTAAAGTCTTGGTAAATCATTGCAGTCTGCTCCCTACTATTTCAGTACATTGCCTCGGGAATTACATTTACGCCATCGGTAAATACAGCCAATAACATCGTCAGATTGACTTATACACCGATAACAAATGCAAACTTCAATACCCAAGCCCACGCCCTTCGACCCCAGTCAACTAAGTAACTGATTAATCACAAGGAAAACATCAAAACACATGAAAATTATGTGCAATCGATTATCCACTGTGGGAACTGTCGTGGAGATGGCTTATAAAGGTTACAAGTATAAGATCCAACCGACACCATGTCAACATATCTCAACTGCACTCCCCAAGTCACTGCTCTCTGTAAACTGTGAATAGGAAATCGGTTTTCATTAAACATGGGCATATTCGATACTCTATTCTCTGGCCAAGATGCCACCAGAGACAAGACCACATCCATTGATGTCGAAGACTCCTCGGACGAATCCGATATCAAATCTTGGGATCCCCTCAAGCTCTCTCCCATGCGAAAACTACACATTGTCGTCGCTGGTTTCACCTGCACATTCAATGGCAACTTTGGTTCCTCGATGCCTTCAGGCGCTCTCGATATCATCGCCGAACAATTCAACGTCACAAACCCCGTCCACCTCATCCTCCTCAACTCGCTATACATGGTTGGATACGTCCTTGGCCCCCTTCTCTTCGGTCCTCTTAGTGAATACATCGGTCGACGACCTGTCATGATCGGTACATACTTGGGATATCTAGTCTTCATGTTGGCATGTTCAGGAGCACCCAACTACGCAGCTCTTCTCGTCTTTCGACTCCTCAGCGGAATCAACGCTGCGGCACCTACGACCGTGATAGGAGGGCTGTACGCAGATATCCTAGACGATCCTTCAGTTCGAGGCAACGCTGTTGCTCTTTACATGACAGTCACCACCATAGGTCCTCTGATTGGACCCATCATCTCGGGCTTCTCGTCTCCCATCTCATGGCGCTGGCCCTTTTGGATCGCTGGCATGATGGCAGCTGCGGGCTTACCCCTCGTGCTCACCATCCCAGAGACGTATGCCCCGGTGCTTCACAACAAGGCAGTCAAGGAACAGCTCAAGAGGAGGCAGAAGCAGAATAAGAAGAACAAGAGCGAGTCTAGTGACGAAGAGACGCTGCAGTTGAAGCCTTTCAACGTGCGCAAGATTTTTCTTCGACCTATGAAACTGCTTTTCACAGAGCCAATTCTCGCCAGCACTTCGGCGTACCTTACCTTGGCGTATGCAGTCTTTTACCTCATGTTCCAGGCATACCCGCGTGTGTTTCAAGGTAAGTCAAACCTCTGCCAAATCAAATCAAAAAATTGATTATCTGACTATTTAACTAGGATTCTATAAGCTCTCTCCTGGAATGGCAGGATTGGCGTATATCCCGCGTAAGTCTGGTCCCTAGCAGATACCCGAGTATAAGGTTTCGATCTAACATAACAATTTCATAGTGTGCATTGGCGTTGTAGCATCTCTGTTTGTCTTTTGGGCCTTTACTCGGTTCCATGATAGAAAGACAGCGGCTGGTGAAGAATGGACGAAGAACCATATTTACCGACGGCTCCCTCTTGCCTGCATTGCTTCCCCTTGGTATGTCACGTCCATCGATATCAGTGATCTTAGTCTTCATCATACTAACTCGTCAACTACAGTATGGTTATTGCCCTGTTTTGGTTGGGCTGGACTGTCTGGCCCTCCGTGTCCCCCATAGTCCCTTCACTCGGAGGTCTTTTCTTCGGCCTAGGCTTCCAGTTGGTCTTTATGGGCATGACCAACTACCTTACAGATGTGTTCCGAGACTCTTCCGCATCTGCTCTCGGCGCTGCTAGCATGATGCGTTCCATCGGTGCTACCACGTTGCCCCTCGCCGCGGAGAGTATGTACGGCAACCTGGGAATTCACTGGGCACCCTCTGTTCTTGCGTTTATTGCCTTGGTTATGGGAGTTATTCCGTTTGTGTTTATCAGATATGGCGATCAGTTGGCGAGGAGTAGCAAGACGGCCAGGGAGGCTTTTGCTATCCAGGACTGATAAGGGTGTACGCGGACCGACTTTGAGATACGACGACATGACGATATTGTGCTTTGTTTTGATATCATGATTTAAAGAGGAATTAGAAATTAGATGCATAGATGGAGTTCAAGTAGATGGAGAAGATAGAAAACTGGTGTTTTACGAGGGAAAGCAAAAGATGATAATAATACTTAATTTTCCTGGAATCTTTCAATCCTGATTTCTAGTTCCTCTCTCTACCCATGAAGATGTCTGAAACAATGACTCTCGAAAGTTAAAAAGCATAGTCTAATCTGGCATTGACTTTGGGCACAGGGAACAACCCTGTTCATGATTAGAGGCCACTGCTTGGTGACGTTAGATGTCAGTGAAGGGGTTAGATGTTGACGGGCGACAAATCTTTAAGAAGTAGACATGCATACTTTTCTCTCATTCTCTTCTTTTGCTGTGTATCTTCCACTGGTAGCTTTTTGTGAGAGAGTAATGGTTCTGCAGGATCGGGGTTGGAATATGGCGGGCCTTGGCAGCTCGTAAGGGCTCGCCGATAAGGTTCTCAAACTCGATGTACTGTCCCTTTAGTAGCATCAGCAAAGGACTTTAGATGATTATGATACATTTTATATAGTGTATCGGTTATATACATCACTATAACCCAGTCATAACTCATGACATATTGGATATCAGGGGTGCGAGGTGACCAAAGCTTACCTTTCGAACATCTACCAACATACTCGGCGGAACATGAGCCTCAATCGGCTCTGTGGTGATCGTTGCTTCTATCATATCGTCTTTAATGTCCTGTCCATAAGCCGCTGCGACAGCTTGGATTTCTTTCATTCCTGGGCGGACAACCTCGTCGACGAGGCCAGGGCAGAGCTGTATATCACCGGTATCGAGGCTTGTCAGAGCCCCAACTGGGTTATACACAGCATTGTATAGAAGCTTCCTCCAGCGCGAAAAGGTGACGTTGGAGTCGTAATGGCAAGTACATCGTCCTCCAGCATTATACCTAGCCACGAGATCCTTTGCTTGATCAGCAGCGGCACCCTCATCACGGAATGGGCCAATGCGCAGTTCGTCATGCAGATTGTGCTCAATTACTCCGGATTCGGGTTCTGATGAGCCGCAGATGCTTATACCTGAAAGGATGATGTTGTCCGGGAAAGCCTTGTAGAGGGGTGCCTCGATGTTGAGGCCGTTCTGGAGGAGCAGTATGGTGGAATGGCCGGGGGTGACAGCAGGACGAATCAAGTCAGCGATGGGTGCAGAGACGTCTGGTGTGTTTTTGGTAGCACAGATAATGTAGTCAAAGGGAAACACGTCGGATTGGGAGACATCAGGTACAGCTGCTAGGACTAGTTGATGGGATGGTCAGCAGGGGTGTTTTTCGGTGTTGAATACGATGTAACCTACTTTCAGTTGGTCGAAAACCGCGGACCTGGCCATGATCGACAGAGTTTATGGTGAATCCTTGCTCTTTGACGATCTTATAGCTTGAACGCAAGACAGCTGTAACTGCAGCTCGACCCCCGAATTCTAGATTGAGGGCGGCCATGCAGCCGATGCCACCACATCCGACGAGTAAGATTCTAGCCTTTTCCATTGTAGTTGGGTGTAGTATTTGAGAGATGTGAGAAGTTTAGTTGTGCTTGTGGATGGTTGATCTCCATGATATCTGTAGTTGAGAGGGCGCATGATCCGATTATGTCCCGATATTGAACTTCTTGTGATTGGACCACTACACGGGATAGATAGAAATATGTAAGCAAAGTCGGATATATATTTGAAACAAGGCCATGGATAGATATCAGAAATACAAAGACAATAGTAACGTGACAGACAGATAGACGGACAGCCAGGATTGTACATACTGTAACTGTGGAACCTTGACTATTCCGAATATTTGTCTTGCTCGCTTCGTGATCCCTGTGACCAACCAACCAACCAACCAAGCACAGCTGGAGTCTGCGCTCGCAACCTAAACCACTCGAGGATGAAATTATCACAAGATTCAATAGCAGATGCCGAGGAACTCTTCTTCACTTTTTTTTATTTGCCATCATTTGTTGTCAAAAACCATTCCTAATCGGGAGTTTCCCCTCACTTTTGTCCTAGGAATGTCAACGTCAATAGCTACTAACATACAGCACAACGATCACCCGTAGCTCAGGTGGCACAGACCAAGTGTTCCTGAGGGTAACTCAGCAGATACATAAATGTCTCTGGTTTTGGTTTGTGTGAATGTGAGACAGAAACGTCTCAAATCTCTTGCTCGTTTTGATCATTCCGCATGTGGCTTCTCTCTTCATCATGAATCCTCATGTTGCACAACCTGTTGCCACGGCTTTGCCGCTTGCTCCACCAGACGATTTCTTTACTCCTGTTCAATGGAGTGTCCTCTTTGCACTCTTTGATGGTGTCTTGCCTTCAATCACCTCAAAATCTGCCATTACCGACGAGCAGGGTCAGCTTCAACTCTCTGATGATGAGTTTGACCATATTCTCGACAGTTCCGTCAAGTCTCTTGCAGCTCCAGCAACCAGAGACAATATTCGTGCCTTTCTAGAGGATCGTCCAGCCAACGATGCTCGCTTCAGAGACAACATCGTGAGGACCCTGGCGTTTACCTGCCCAACTCAACAGAAACGCTTCGCCGGATTATTGAGCTTGATGTCGTAAGTAAACATTCATATCCATGTCACTTACCTCACAAAGCTAACATTCAAAAGCACCCGCCCTGGCAGTTACTTCATAACCGGTTACTGGCAACCCATATATAATCAGCCCACCCACGTCCGTGAAGCCATCTTCAAGTCATGGGCCACATCCACCCGCGAGCGCTGGACCAGCCTGGCCAAAACTCTGACAGCGCTGGCTCTCAAGTCGCATTCCCAAACCAGCTCGATCCTCAATCAACTCTCGGGCTACTCAGATACGCCCAAGGATTGGCAAGTCAAGCAGGCCTTTGACTATAGCTTCATTCAGCTCGAGGCGGGCGACGATACGCATGTCATAGAGACCGATGTCGTCATCGTGGGCTCCGGCTGCGGAGGAGGCGTGTCTGCCAAAAATCTAGCAGAAGCTGGTCATAAAGTCCTTATCGTTGATAAAGCCTACCACTACCCGCCTTCGCATCTCCCAATGCCTCAAGATGCAGCCTGTAGTCATCTCTTCGACAACGGAGGCTTCTTTATGTCTGAAGATAGCGCATGTGCTGTAACTTCCGGCAGCGCATGGGGCGGGGGAGGCACCGTCAACTGGAGCGTGTGTCTCAAGCCTCAAGATTTCGTGCGAAAGGAATGGGCAGAAGGAGGTCTTCCCTTCTTTACCTCGACTGCATTCGACGAGTGTCTAGACCGTGTATGGGAGTTTCAGGGAGCTGGCACTGATCAGATCCGCCATAACCACCGCAACAAGGTCCTTCTCAACGGCTCCAGCAAGCTTGGCTGGACGGCACGCCCGGCTCCTGTCAACACAGGGGGCAGGGAGCACTTTTGCGGCCAGTGTCACCTGGGCTGCGGCCTGGCTGAGAAACGAGGACCAGCTACGAGCTGGTTGCCCGACGCTGCCAGGGCCGGAGCACAGTTCATGGAAGGGTTTGATGTGGACAAGGTCTTGTTTGACCCTAGTGGACAGGCTGCAACTGGTATCGAGGGAGAATGGGTATCCAGAGATGCTGCGGGAGGCGTGAGCGCTTCTGTTGGTGAGAGGGTCAAGAGACGGGTTGTGATCAAGGCCAAGAAAGTGATTCTCTCAGCCGGCTCGCTATGGAGTCCACTCCTTCTAAAGAGGAGTGGTGTTACTGTAAGTCTTTTCATCAGTACCAGTCTAACAGCATTGGCTAACTCATCCAGAACCCACATGTGGGAGCTAATCTACATCTTCATCCCTGTAACTTTGTCACGGCAGTGTACAAGGAAGAAACAACACCTTGGGAGGGAGGTATCATCACCAGTTATTCCTCAGAATTCGACAACGTGGACGGGGGTGGCTACGGAACCAAGCTGGAGACTACATGCATGGTGGTAAGTAGCAAGTCAACACTGTCGTCAAACCATCACTAACTTATTTCAGCCATATGCGATCCTCTCCCAGTCGCCATGGACTAGTGGCTTAGAAACCAAACTTCATATGACAAAGTATCGTCACATGGATGCCTGGATCTCGTTGACGCGAGACCGAGATACTGGCAGCGTCTTTGCAGATCCCACGACTGGCCGGCCAAGGATTCAATACACTCCCTCAGACTATGACCGAGCCCATACGCTTCAAGGAGTAGAAGCTCTGGCCAAGATCTGCTATGTCACAGGGGCAGTCGAGATACGCCCTCTCCTCCCAGGCCTGGAAACCTTTCTCCGCGCCGAGCCCCCGACAGAGCATGCCCTCGAATCCAACGGCTCAGTGGCCGACCCAGAGACCAGCGACCCAGCGTTTGCCGCCTGGTTGGACCGCGTCCGCGAGGTGGGCAACAAGCCGCCGACGGCACCTTGGGGGTCAGCGCACCAGATGGGCACGTGCCGGATGAGCGCGAGCAGGGACGAGGGCGTGGTAGATGAGAAGGGCCGTGTTTGGGGCACGGAGAATCTGTATGTGGCAGACGGGAGCGTGTTTCCCAGCGCGAGTGGCGTGAATCCCATGATCACCATCATGGCCCTTGCGGATTGGATATCCCGCGGCGTGGACGCAGACCTAAGGGCGTGAGGCATGTACTGTAGAAGCAAGTTTCTGTAGCTGTAGCTGTAACCGTGTGTAATACTGTAGTCATCCTATCAACGACTGGGTGTTATCTTTCCTTGGTGGGAGAGGTATGCAAGGGGCTTTGATGGAGTCGTAGCCCCATCGATGTATGTATGTACCTTGGCTGCTTAGTTAATAGTATGTATAATTCGCATGAACAAGCCCCTGAGTACCGCATGACTGAGTAATAAAGTGACATTGACTCGTAAAGAGCCTCTCGTCACTCGTCGTATCCCTCATCGGCAATTCTTGGATTCGTTGTTCTTCTCCACACAACATCTCGGAGCCAAAACAGGTCCGAGTGATATCTCAGTGAGCTACAGTCCAAGTCATTCTCTTAGGGGTGCATTAAACCCTGAGCCATGGCCATATCGTGTGGCCAGCGGGCGTCGATTGAGCTGTACAGAGGTGTAAGTGAGAGTGTATGAGGCGAGAAAGCTCAGACAGTAGATACCTAGCTATAGTAACTAATTTTGGTGATATGGTACTAGGCAGCTCCTATTACAGATTCAAAAAGCAACTATCGACGTTTCAAAGCTTTAGCCTCTACCCGAGGGACTGGTTAATGGTGCCACGTAGTGAGGCTCTCAACGGTTTTTCGTGTTCCCGATCTCGGTAGCTCCGTTTTAATAATTAGTGTAGGCCTCCAGATATGATAGAGCAAAATAGTAAGTCATAGCCCCACTAGTAAAGCACCCATAGTGCTTGAGTATTTTTTGTCAGCCTTTCTGGAGTCTAGCTTCCCGATGCGGGATTGCGGGGTCCGCCACAAGGGAGCACAGCCACGGGTAGATCGTGAGCCACGTCGACTGCCGGCCCTATTGCCTAGGATCAGCGGCATTAGGTTGTTGGGAATTCAGCTGTTCAAGGGACAGAGGAGCAGGGATTAATCTTTGGCGTTGCCGGTGACCGATGCGTTGTCTTTCTTTGAGTCATTAGGCACGGATATTATCAGGCAAACTGACATTTGGCTTAGAATTCTAGTATGCTGGTGAAGATCGACGTCATGCACACGGACCTTCAAGCTGGTAATACCAGGAAATTCAAAATACGTGGTTGGAATTATACGCAAGTCTCTATAGCACAAGGCAGCTTGCGGGTATATCGACATAGAAGGTCAAAGCTCGCAAAGAGGTCTCCTAGAACTTCGACTCGTGCCATGCAAGTTTAGGCTCTATGTATTTATCTCATACCTTATTCATGAACTCTAATGGGAAAGGACATGTCAAGCAACAGGTTCCTCTAAATATCAATCACTTGTGTAATCAGAAATACTTGGAGAGTATCATGAATATAGAATTCCTTGGCTAGCCAGAATACATACTTCTGAATTCATTCCCAAAATCTATCTTGTCTGTTAAGTTTACCGATGTGGAGCTTGAACATATACATATGTACAGTACCTTACATACCGCGCAGCCACAGGTAACACTTGAGAACTTGGAAAACCTAAGACCATAAGGCATAACGAAATGCCTAAGCCAAGCAAAAAATGCCTTACCCGCTACAACCAAGCAACGTGGTAATGGGCCGTTTGTATACACGAATTCCTTACCGACTTTGTTAGTCATTCTGTCAATGACAAGTGCGTACCGTTGATCCAAGCCAGCAGCTCCGGAGCATTGCCTGAATAGGAAATATACCCTTGCAATGCTCACGGAGTTGCCGGCCGGCCTGAGTGGAGCATTTCCTTTTCCCACCGCCCGTGTTCGGGTCCGCGCCGCTCCGGCTGTTGAATTCATCATCGATTTTTAAAAGCTTATGTTATTTTTGGCAACACTGATCATCCGCTCGAGTGTTTCCTACCGAGTGTTAAACGGAAATACTGCAGATGACATATCGTTACTGTTTTATCTTGGCATCTCGGCTACCCTAAAGCTTTGCGATTCTTATTGCGGGCGATATCCTTTCATAGTTTGAGGGCAGGGGCCACGATAAAAAAGCCAAGGCCGTGATATTTGGCGGCGTGATGCATGGCATGAGTTTATTCCAGCTGTGCCAGGTAACCATCTATACCAGCTGGCGATGAGGCATAACTGTGGCGGGTTGGTCAGGCCCTCGGCCGTAAGCTTCGCATTTTATCTGGATATGCATGAATCTCACCAGCTTAAAATCGTTCAAAGTGAGCAAAACCATCCAGTGAACCATGTTCTGAGATCCCGTGACTGACCAGCGACGTCATTACGCCGTGTCAGAGTCTCCGAGGGCGGCTACAGAAACGTTGTGAAACCTGGGTCTTAGCAGTCACACGATAAGGAATGTACATGTCCCATGCGAAACGGAGTCTGACCGTCTCATGTGACTAGAACGAGCCTGTAAAACTCTGCGCCTACGAGTGAGTGAGTGAGCAATTGGTTTGGGATTGACACCGGAAGCGGATCCTCCGTCTCGCTTGCATGCGTATTCATGCCATGTTAAAGGAAAGGCAGAATGATAGATATGAATGCGGTTTGTAGATCGCCAGTCTTCCAGATCTACTAGGAATGTAGTTAGCAGAGAATGGTTTTACAGAGGTAGGTATACGTAGACAGCGGCAATATGCTGGGGGCCAAAAATAGTACAAGACTTAACGTCGGTCACCCCACAACCGGCCACCCCCCCAAACCGGCCACTTTTTCATAACACCAAGGAATATAAGGCTATAGATAATATCCTTTATAACATAACATAAGAATATTTAATTAAAGTAAGGTTTTAACTAGTAAATATTTAAATAAAACTTATAATATAAATCTTTAAGTTTTATTTGCTAGACTTTCCTAGAGGTTTTAATAGGCTTTAATACATTCTATATCTTTTAATAAGCGTTTTTAATATATCTAACCTTTATAAATTTAGTATTACCGTTATAAGTGATCTTATGGCGCCATTTAGGTCTTATTTCTTTATTTTTATGCCTTAATAGTGATAACTCCCTCTATTATGCCTTTATCTTAAGTACTTAACGGTTAAGTTAAACGCCTATCTTCCTAAATAACAGTCTAACGGTCTTATCCTCCTTTTTGCCGTTAGGGAAGTCTTTAAGTATCTTTTATACTTATATAAATAATTAAGGAGTCTTAAAATAATAAGAATTCCTCTTTTTTATAGAGGAAATAGGTATTATAGATAGTATAGGTATATATATAACTATTAGGTTTAATAGGACTTTAATAAGATTAACTAGCTATAACCTGGCAGCTTTAAAGCCTATATAAGTGTTATTCTTTATAATAGCTTC